>CANXYC010266736.1:0-34968 GCA_948193065.1 Aleurites moluccanus | reverse complement strand
CTTCCTATATCGTGAAGCCTGAACCCTGAACCCTGAACCCTGAACCCTGAACCCTGAAACCCTAACCCCTAACCCCTAACCCCTAACCCCTAACCCCTAACCCCTCAACCCTCAACCCTCAACCCTCAACCCTAAACCCTAAACCCTCAACCCTCAACCCTCAACCCTCAACCCTAAACCCTAAACCCTCAACCCTCAACCCTGAACCCTCAACCCTGAACCCTCAACCCTCAACCCTCAACCCTCAACCCTAAACCCTAAACCCTAAACCGTAAACCCTAAACCCTAAACCCTAAACCCGAAACCCTAAACCCCGAAACCCCGAAACCCTAAACCCTGAAACCCTATACCCTAAACCCTAAACCCTTAAACCCTAAAACCCTAAACCCTGAAACCCTAAACCCTAAACCCTAAACCCTGAAACCCTGAAACCCTAAACCCTGAAACCCTAAACCCTAAACCCTAAACCCTAAAACTCTAAACCCTAAACCCTAAAACCCTAAACCCTAAACCCTAAACTCTAAACCTCTAAAACCCTAAACCCTAAACCCTAAAAAAAAACCCTAAACCCTAAACCCTAAAACCCTAAACCCTAAACCCTCAACCCTCAACCCTAAACCCTCAACCCTAAACCCCAAACCCCAAAACCCAAACCCCAAACCCCAAAACCCCAAACTCCAAACCCCAAACCCCAAACCCCAAAACCCAAAACCCTAAACCCCAAACCCCAAAACCCCAAAACCCCAAACCCCAAAACCCTAAACCTCAAAAACCCTACCCCAAACCCGAAACCCCAACCCCCAAACCCCAAACCCTAAACCCCAACCCCCAAAACCCAAAACCCCAAAACCCCTGACCCTTGACCCTTGAACCCTTAACCCTTAACCCCTAACCCCTAACCCCTAAACTCCAAAATCCCAAATCCTAAACACCCAACCCTAAACCCTAAACCACAACCCCCAAACCCCCAACCCTCAAACCCTAGACCCCAGACCCCAGACACTTAAACCTTAAACTCCAGACCCCAAACCCCCAAAACCCCGAAACCCCGAACCCTAAATACTAAACCCCAAAACCCTAAACTATTAACCCTAAATCCTAAAATCCAAACCCCTTTAATTGTACTATTCATCTATTGCTATTATACAGCACAACTCGTGGACAAGACTTACCCTGAACCTTGAACCCCTATAATTGTACAATCCATCTACTGCTATTGTACCACATGACTCGTGGACAAGACTTGGATAACCAAATGATTAAACCTTCAACTCCTCTGACAATAGATTATTAAGCTTACTCTAGCATTATTATAATGAATAACATTCTCTCTCTACTTAACAATTAACTGCAAAATTTATTAGACTTGACTGATCTAATATCTTTTCTTTTTTAGCCACGTGCAAGTCAAAAATAATGATGTAAATGGTGGAGTTGCGATTTGTGCTTTTTTAGATTTATCAGTGAGTTAAAAATATTGTTTTTCATTTAATTTTAAACCAAATATTCCCTCTCCCTTAATATAAATTTTCTAAATACAAAATACATTATTATTAAAAAAAATTAATTTATTTTAATCTTTTTAATTTATTTATTAATTACTTTAATCACCTTTTACCTTCTTAATTTTCTCACATTATATTTCTCTTAATTAATTTTTATATTTTTCAATATATTTTTAATGAAAACTTTGTTATCTATTTAAAATAAAATATAATTTAATTTAAAAAATAAAATAATTAAATTAAAACATTTCAATATTTTGAGATGGAGAGAATAACACACATACATGATGATAATGTCACTGAATTGTTTTAATTGTCAATGGGAGATACAAAAATTGGAGGATAGTATTTTTTTATTGTGGTATTTTTTTAATTATTAATATAATAATTTAAATTTTTTTAATTAATCTTATAATGTGTCTAAATAGTATTGGCCGGGTTATATGCTGTCGTGATAAACGTAGTTTACTTAAAAATTTATCCATTCCATATCTATTTTGGAGTTATGTATTAATTAATGGAACAAGGCTCTAGATATATATATGTATAGAGAGAGAGAAAAGTTTTTACATATAACATATATGTACACCGTAGCATATTACCCATATGTATAAATACTAATTGGGATTGTAATTTTTATAGTTACATAAGACAGCAGGCATTAACATTGTCATCATTGAACATGTTGCTGACTTTGTCGTCTCCCCGGTGAGTGACAGGAATGGTGCCATGCCTTTCTCCAACATTATAGCCATGTCTGTAGTAGTTGTAGCTTCCTTTGAATTCGTTAGTGGTGTCTTTGAAATAGTGATTTTGATTTGTGAAGTATAATGGGGGATTCGGATAGGGCCAGAACTCTGCTCTCTTTCCTGCCCTTCTCACGAATTTTAGCACCTTATTTCGATCCACATACCCTATCACCGTTACCTTTTCCATATCTAGGTCTACCTCCACTGAATCAACACCTGCTAATCAATTTTATATGTATTATATAATAGTAAAACCATTAATTAATTATCAATTCATAAATTAAATTCGTTAATTAATTTATAAATATATATATATATATATATATATATATATATATATACCTCTAAGCTTGTGAATAGCATTTTTCACAACTCTTTCACAACCTGTGCAACACATCCTCACTTTGAGCTCCACAGTCTGTAAATTAAAGGATATTTCATTAATTAGGAGATTCTTGTAACTTTATTTTTTTGTTATATATAATTTAAATATATTCCTTTTGTTCATTTTGTTTTACTCTTTTTAGAATGCTTATAATGTATCTGTACTTTATATAGGAAACCAAAGGGATTAACAAAAAGACATGGGCTTTTCTCAATATTGGAATCCATTGGAAAGTTGTCCTTTTCCTTTTTTTTCAATTAATTTCTTAATGATTATAAGAGATATGATACATTGAGCGGCTAACAATTTAAAAAAATTAAATTTGTAAATTAATACAAGATATATTACACTGTCATGTATATATTTTATGAAACAGGAAGACAAAATAATCGAATTACACAAACTATTGAATTAAAAAAACCCCGTAAACATCATGAAGCAATTAGCCATTGTATATTAATAATCAATATAGAAGATAAATATTTTTTTAATATGCAATTACTACTTATAGCATGCTCCTCCTTTTAACCAGGGGAATATACATATACATTTATAGAGAGAGAGGCATGTCATGTACCATTATATTATTTCCTATTTTAGCTAAAACAATAAGAGCTTGTTTTATTTCATTTTATTATGTCTTCCTCTTTCCTTATTTTAGCTAAAATAGAAAATATAATGGCACATATATATATATATATATATATATATATATATATATATCCATTGATTTGGTTGATTGCAAGTTGAAATAAAAACTTTTGAAGTTTCTGAAAATAAAAGAAAAGAAAGGAAAAAGACTTCGGAAGCATTTCGGTATGATATATGTATTGAAAGCGAAAAAATTAATATATAAACCTGCAAAGAAAGAGGCTGTCCCTTGGGCATGTTGTAGCTTCTGATGCGCGTGTGGTCGTCTTGAAAGTGAAAGTAACAATAAGTAATGGCGGATATGATAGACTTAAATGCTCTCTGTAAGATGGTAGCCATGGCACACCGTTTCAATAATATATAAAGTACAGATAAACCCAACAATTCAACTAATTAAGGACAATTAGCCCAAAACCAGAAGATATTCTTTCTGCGCCCGCATATATCATATACTTATATTGGATTTGGCATCGCTTCCTATTCCATTCCAATGGGTAATATATTCCAATCCTACTGAACACGAGCCAGTTTTCTTGTGCTTAAATTCAGTAGATATCATCCCAATGATATATAATATAATAATTAAACTTTTCAAGGATCACGTTAGATTTTAAAGAGCGAGGGAATGGTATCTGAAGCCTCACATATAATGCTTGATATGTGGGTCAAGCTAACATGGCTGCTGACACCAATCTATCAGGGGAATATGAATATCATTCCCATCGTGACAACATATACCATACTTAATTACTTCTATAGGCTCGAGGAAAAGGAAAAGATGCAAAGCCAACTATATATTCTTGTAATCTTCCTTTTCCACTGTCTTTCTAATACTAAACAACAGGCGCCATCTTTACATATATATCCACAACACGGTCCTTACACAACAATTCTTTACACGTATTCATTGATATTTGTTAACTTTTTTTCCTATATATATATATATATTTAACTAATTAGAAATTTTGATTGAGGGAAAAAGAGAACATTTATTGGGCTCTACACACTGCAAATATACCATTTGGATAGGCGCACAAATTAAATTATCAATTGGGAATATTATTTGACTAACTAAATTGTAACAATAAAAATAAATAATAATTCTTTTTGAGAGCCACTAAATGCTAATCCATTAATTAGAGTATTATTCTTCCAGCAAATAACCAGGCAACGGATGTTATTCTCTTGCAATTTGCTTCATGTATCCAATAGATTACATTTTCGATGCAAATAGACCAAAATTAAAATGGATGCGGTGATTTTAATCTATTTTTATAAATATTTTAATAATTATACTTATAATAATTTTTAAACTACATTAGATTTATTTTTTATTTTTCAATTCAATTTAAAATATTTAAAATTTTTATTTTATAATTTTATTAATTTTTAATTAAGGTTTGATGCCTTATAAATAAGCATATATACTATATAATAATTTAGAAATATCTTATTATTAATTAAATTTCTATTTTTTATTTCTCCTATAATTCTAAATTTATTTTTTTTAATGAATTTAAAAATATTTAAGGCGTATATATATTTTAAATTTTTAACCTTCTGCTTTTTTGATAAATTTCTAAATAAAATTAGCAAAGAATGAATTGGGCGAAGAATCTGGTTGTCTTTAACTGCAGTCCTAAATTAATAAAATGTCAAATCATAAAGTATGTTACTGCACTTATTTCTTTTATTCTTTTTTTTTTTTATTTAATGTTACGTGACACTTACAAAAATATCAAGTCAAAAAATAAAAATAAAAATAAAATTTATTTTTTATATCAATATAATTAACAGTGTTAAATATTTTATTATTAAAATATTAAATAACAAAAATAACATAAACTTAATTATCACAAAAAAAAATATCAACAATATATTTTACTTTATTTCTCTTTGTTTTATTTTCAAACTGCCGTAATAAAACGGTATCGTTTTAAAATTGAATTCCAGCCAACGATAGACGTGCCTCGGTTAGAAGCGTGAGGTGCGTCAATTGCCCAAGTGCAAATTGAGTCATCTAGTTGTGGTTCTTTTATTGGGCCTTCCCTTTCATGCTTTTATCTTAAATTTGGTTGTGGGATTTCTAATTGGATCTCTGTGGTATTACCTTTATTAATTAAAGGAAAAATTACACAAATATACAGTTTTTTTATTTTTTTTATTTTTATTATTTTATATTTTAAAAATATGATTTTTATATATATTTAATATATATCATATTTTTAAAAAAAATATTTTTATAATAGTAAAAATAATTTTTTTTCTCATTTTTTTATTTTTTAAATATCCCTTAGTTTAATGCTTGTTGTCGTTCTCATTGAATGCATTTATCACTGCAGATTCTCTGTTCAACATGTGTGAAAAAAAAAAAATTCGTAAACTTAGCTTAGTTATAGGCCTAAGCCCAAGTAGATTAATACAATTATTTTTGGGCTTTTGAAATTATTCAAGTATTGAGATCAATTTTTTAAGATAAATAAATTCTCAAAATCTAACCAAAACCTTTAATAATTCAACAACCATAATAATATATATACACATACCAATTATAAAATATTAAAAGAATTGAATTACCTCTTATCTCTAAAAAATTAAAAAAAAATTTCAACAATTTCATAAATTTAAATATGCTTATATTTTTTTATTCCTCTTTACGTTTTTTTTTCTTAATGATTGTCATTCTAAAAACTAACATTTATATACTATCAAAAGAGAATAAAAATTATAATTCTTAATTGCTCATTAATCCTCCTTTTAATTAATTTATTCAATTTAACCCATAAATATCTTGTTTTATACAAAAGTCATTAATCCTATTTAAATTATATTATAACCACAACATTTAATTATATATTATATAAATTCTCCAAAAAATCAATTAATTATAATTCATGTAAAAATATCAAAATAGTCTTAATTCACTATCAAAAAGAGTTTGAAATAATTAATTGATAAAATGAAAGTAAAATATTTAAATTAATAAAAATATTTTAATTTTTTAAAATTTATTAATTTAAAATTATGAAATATATTTAAAAATATCAATTATTTTAATAAAATTTAATTTTATTATTTCAAATTTCACAGATTTTATTATTTAAAATTTTAAATGAATTTAAATTTAAAATAAATATAAAATTATAAATTTATAAATAAATTTTATAAATTTTATTTATTTCTAATAAAAAATTAATTAATTTTATTAATTAATTTAAATGCTCAATAAAATTATCATTACATCTGATTTAGTCATCATTATTTTTAATTAATTAATTAATTATATTAATATTAAATTGAAAAAATTATTAATTATGATAATTAAATATAATATATAAAAGAAAAATAAATAAAATTTTTTAAATTTATACTAGATATTAATATATTAATATTTATGTTATTATATTAAAATATAATATTATCATAATATTTTAATATATTATAGAATAAATTTAAGTTATTTAGCACAAAAAATTAAATTTCTCCCAATTCTTGTTTTAAAACAAAGAGAGAAAACATTGTGTACGAGTACAAAGTTTTTACAGTCTATATATATGGTCGAAAAAGATGAGATGACACACGCTTCTACATCCTTCAAAAAAAACTTACGCTTCTACACACTTCTAACTAGACCACGTGTACTTGCCTTGCAATATGGTTATTTGGTTAGGTCTCCGTCTGTCTAGTCTCTATCATTTTTGGTAGAACGCCGCAAATGATTGGGATGGACTTGCAGCTCAAAAATATGATAAATTCTAGTTTCAGACTTCAAGTTTGAATGTTTAGCTTCTGGAAATTATAACATATAAATAAAGATTGAGAAAGCTAATTAATTAAAACAAGAAGAAAATCTAAAAGAAGCTGATTAGGAATGTACGACACAATAAAAAAAGCCTCCATAAATGAACTGAGAAAAAAGCAAAGATAGACCGCTATAACAAATTAAGACTCAGAATTCATTAGATTTTCCTCAACATTATTAACAACAATTAAGCGGGACCTCGAATTAAAGGAGGGTGCGACGAGGAAGCAAATGGAAGGCTGCGTAGAATGAGCAAACGAACCCGTCTCGGGAAAGGGGCCTCATTAAACATATGCTCCAGCATCCTTGCCAGCACTGCCGTGTACTCCTCCAGCAGCTCCGCTACTATCGCCACCAGTATCATCTTTTTTCTTTTACAGATTCAACTCACAAATCACTATTATTGACTTTTAAGCACTCTATATCTCCTTCTCCTTCCCTGTGAATTAACGGATGAGAAATAGAGACTCGGTCGGGTACAAATCTGAATGAAATTTGATTTCCTATTTTCTCTTAGTCACTCTGGTTTCTTATCTAAATATTATAAGAAAATGGGATGGAGTATATGTTTTGGTTTTGCTAGTATTTTTGGCCAATTACCACGGCGCCATCAACAACAATAATAAAAAAGGCGCTTTTCTTTTCCAGTGGGCTGGCTACGTGGCGGCCGATGTCATAGGACAATGAAACCCTGTACCGGTTTTAGATTTTTCTAGACTCTTTTGTCTGTTTTTCTTTTTGCATTTTTGCATTTTTTTTTTTGTTTTTCTGTGGCACCCCATCCTTATCCTCTCCCATCTTCGTCCAATTACTTGCACTCCATCTGGTTCATATTTAAATCTTTTTTTAAACAAAAAAGAAAAAAAAAATAATAGATAGGAAAGTTTTGTTTCTACTTAAAATATATATAAAATATTATTTTAAAATTTAAAAAATATTAAATAATTTTTTAAATATTTAATTTAAATATTAAAATATTTAAATCTACTTAAAATAAATATAAAATATTATTTTAAATTTTAAAAAATGTTAAATAATTTTTTAAATATTTAACTGATTAAATATTATTTAAAAAAAAAATAAACTAAACATTAATTTATTTTAAAATAATATTTTTAAAATTTTATTTTCAAAACGAATTATATAACCAAACAACCACGTTATTCCAAACCAGTTGATTTCAATTCTCCGAACATCTTTTTGTTAATAAGAAAATATTACAGAATAAAAACTGTCTAACTCATGAATGAACCCCCGAGCGCTCATATTAAAGTTGATTTAACATCCTCAACTATGGTGGGAGTATTTTCCAATGTCAATCCGCCTTGTTGGGTAGATCATACTTTAAAATAAAAACATCAGCATAATAAAGTGAGTAAAACGATTTCACCTTCTGCCACTTGGGCTCTTCCGTGCTCCCAAACCATAAACATCAGCCGAGATTTAGATAGTGAGGTTAGAGTTCAGCCACAACATTTTTCCTCGCATTAGCACCGCTAAATTAAACTTAGTATAGGAATAAAGACAACATTTGCATAATTTAAAATAAAAACATCAGCATAATAAAGTGAGTAAACAAACGATTTCACCTTCGGCCACTTGGGCCCTTCCGTGCTCCCAAACCATAAACGTCAGCCGAGATTTAGATAATGAGGTTAGAGTTCAGCCACAACATTTTTCCTCATTTTAGCACCGCTAAATTAAACTTAGTCCAGGAATAAAGACAACATTTGCAGATACGGTACAAGCTTTGCAGATATTGTACAAGCTAAGCTAACATTGAATACGCATTACAGATAAGGTCATCTACTATTTTACACACTGCTGCACCTGCACCCCTCAAACAACATATGCACCAACTACTACAATGCAGTCTATAAAAATTGCCCCTCCTTACCAAGTAAGGATACACTAAGCTCGTCTTCTGCAGCATTATGTATTCGCGATCCAACATATCTCCAAATTCCAACAAGAACTATCAATAAGATAAGTACCAGCAAAACCCCAAACATATAAACTGACGTTGAATTGGGGCTACTGTTTGCAGGAACTGCATCAGGAATTGTTGATGACCCTGTCTCACTGCCGCCAGATTTATCATCCCGCTTTACTCTTAACCTCAAATTCGAAGAAGATTTCTTGGCAATTTCTCTGCTCTTGTCAGAGTTGTGCAATTGGTTTTCTTGCTGCATCAAATCATATCACAGGGTTAATAATTTAAAAATTCATCTCAGAGGACTTCTCAAATTGTCATCACTTGATCACACTTACCTGGCTTACTGCTGATTGAAATTTAACTTCTTCTTTGCGACTTGCATCACCTTTTGCTTGGTTCCAATGGCACACAGTCTGCAAGCGCAGCCTTCTTGGAGCAGTGCCCTGAGTAGCAAAGTTATCTGAATAGGGACGCACCTGAGACTGGCGGGTTCTGATCTTGATTCCAGTTCCACCTACAGAACTGCCATGGTCCACAGGATTCATCTCTCTGCTTGATTCTTCCATGCTATTGAGTACACCAAAGTCTGAGCCCACAGCAGAAATAGCAGATGAAGCATCTTGCCCGATAGTATTTGTAGCAAGGCTAGAAATATTTCTCCCTCCAGGTGAAGCTGGCACCTGCAATAGTTCCTTATTACAAAAGCATAATGAGGCTCCCCCCTCTTAATCATTCTAGTGTAAATCAACGATACAACTGGTTCATTTTTAAGTGTCTTATATTTTCTTCAATATCTACTAAATGAACTACATTGTATTAAAGATTTATTTTATTTTAGTTTAGTAGCTTATCAAATCAACCAGGTCAAATACCTTAAGTTGTCATATAATAAAAATAAAATTAACTGACAAATTCGATACTTTAAAATCCACACTAGCTAAACAAGACCCAGATTTTAGTAGCCAAACATAGTGCTTAAAAGCTATCAAAAGATAGTATCAGTACCCAGACTTGAGCCATTTCCACGTCAGCTTCATTGTATACAAAATTTCGCTTAACATGCAAGTTTCCTGGTGGCATATGATCAGAAAAACGTGTCTCATTTTTAGTAGCCGAGTTCTTTTTACTAGTTAACTCTTCACCAGAATAGTCATCATTGTTATTGAAGACCTCACCCAACAACTCTGTTAACGAAACATCAGGTTCATTAGTGCCATCCTCAAAATGGAAGCCATTTTGATCATTGCCAAAATCACAGGCATAAGGGGAATCCATGTAATATGATAGATCAGCCAGAACATGCGACTGAATTGGGGAGAACACTTTGCAATCAATTTCACCAGACATAGGTTCATATGTATGAGAATTTTCCTCTGAAGGTTGATGTACCTAAAATAAAATGTGAGGAAAAAACAATTAAATAACTCAAAGCATCAAGTTTTCATGATGATGAACTTGTATAGAGCGTGGATAACAAAATGCCAAAAACAACAGACTCAAGTTCTCACCACTATATTTGTTGCTTCTTCAGCATGATCTTCAATATCTGAATGACTATTGCAGCAGCTATCAACAGGTGCCACAAAACCAGGGGTCATGTTTTCTGATTCATCTATCAGCCACCTAGCGATGCCTTCAGATTGTTTGACTAATTGCATGGCAGATGTTGCTGATTCTTGTACTAGATCTGATGATGTGTCATCAGGAGAGGACTTAGAAGTGGTAAGGGAGTAGCCAGTCTGTTCTACTTCATCATATTTAACAATACCAATCTTCTCTTCTAGCTTTCGAAACAAGCGACATAGGACAAAAGCAGTCTATGCCAGGTAAAGGGGAACAGAGTGAGTTGCAAGTATTAACAGCATTACATTAGAGCAAACATATGTATACCAAAAAAATAGTTATTGATATATAGAAACAGCAAGAAAAGACCACAAGGTAGCTTCAGAAATTGAATTTTAATTGTTAATTTTTAATTTTAATTTTCAATTTTCAATTTTTAATTTTTTAAGCAAGGCACAAAAACCTTCTCAATATATCAAACTATAATATTTGCTACCAACACTGAGCTCCTCATATTTACCCCTCTTTCAGAGAGGTTTATGACCTTGCTTTAAACTTGACATCAGTTAATAGAAGACAACGACACTTCTAAAAATGTATTGATGGAGATCAGCAGTACACACATGAAAACCTAAAAACAGCAGCAATTATTAATTCATTTTACTTAACAGAGAGTAACACCCTATTCTTGAGAAGTAAATATAAATACTAGTGATATGACGGTATATTCGATTTCTCTGTCTCTCTGTTCGCATTCCCCTGCATTCTGGAATATAGCTAAACATGTTCTCAAATATCCAACAAATAATTGATTATTACAAAAAAAAAAAAAAAAAAAAAGGAAAAGATAAAGCTGCGTTATTGGTTATATGCACTAGGAATGTAAGCTAAGATCATAAATGTATTGCAAAGAAACACTAATAGCAAAGCGACAGACACAACAGAGGATCAAGTGCTGAAGTGAAAAGAATGGTGAGGTAGGTACTAGGTCCCTTCTGCCGGCAATTGGAAGTATAGTTTGAAGCAAAGAAAACAAGTTGGGACGGAGAACCTGGCCAGGGGCAGACCCATCGAGATCTTTAAGAGTAGGGCGATACTCGTGCATAATCCAGTTGGTGCGCTCGCCCTTTGGAGCACGGCCTCTATAGAAAACCAAGGTCTTCTTCATGCCAATGGAGGTGGGTTTGGAGCCTGACTTTCGAGCTTTGATAGTGCGATCCTTGCCTGTTGCTTTCCAGTAGCCAGCATCTGTGGCTCTGTTAGAACGTTGACCGTTGGGATACTTCCGGTCCCGCGGGCAGAAGAAGAACCATTCAGGATCTTCCGTCTTTATGACCGACAAACCTGAGCCCAAATAGAGCTACTATTATGATGATACGATAAATGATACTACAAATACACAAACCCTAAATTCAAAATGTCAAAATTAGAGAGAGAGGGGGAGAGAGAGAGACAGAGGAATCTTGTAGATTAAGGAAACTGACATATGTGCAAAAGATGAAGATGAAGGAATTATTCGTGACGAATAAAGGAAAGGAAATTATTTATCCATTTCTTTTAAATTAAGATAAAAAAGAGAGAGAATCATTATAAAAAATATAAATTAAAAAAAAATAATAAGTTTGTAGTAGGGAAATAAGAACCAGGCAAATCCCAAGGCTCCCATTTGCAAACATCGACTTCGGGAATGACCTCGACCTCAGAATTGCAGCCGTTGATTTTGAGCCTGAGGTAGTGGTTTACGAGCTCTTCATCGGTTGGCCTGAATCTAAACCCTAGAGGCAGTGATTCCATCGACAAAACAGCCATTTTCTTCTTATATCAGCTCTGCTATTGCTTTTGTTTTTTCAAATCAATGAGGTCAAGGAGGTGTGTTATCAGTTCTCACCTCTCTGCTCAGCTCAAGTTAAAATAGACGTGGAGAAGCAACTGAGAATTTTTTTTTTTTTTTTTTTTTTTTAAAAAAAAAGCAGAAACACGCTTTCCCTTTTAAAACTATTGGATAAAAGTTCAATTTAACCCCTTAATTTGACATCTACATTCAATTAAGTCCAAAATGAGCTTTTAGTTTAATTTAGCATAAAAAATTCATTTTATGTGCAATTAAGTCCAATTTTAACTTTTATATACGTGTTTTACACACATAGTTAAAAGATAGTGAAAAAATTATAAATTAAAATATAATATATATATGTATTTTTATTGAAAGATCAAATTTTAAAAGATGAAGAAGGTGCAATTTGAAGAATTCAAATCACATCTGCAACTCATCAAGCTTCTTTAACCATTTACCTACAAAAACCCTAAAGTAACCCAACGTAACTTTTCTTTCACATTTTCTTGCTTCTTAAACACAAATTTCACCAACTCTTTTTCCTTATATCCAAAAGGGAAAAGATAAATATTTCAATCCAGTGAGCCGCATTGCTCTTCTTTACACGCAACTCTCCATAATTATATGCCCACAAAATATTTCTAACTTGTACATAGTTTATTCACACATACATATATATTTTCTTGGTTCATTGCTGATTGAAAGACGATTGTCGTTTTCGTGAAATTAGGGAGATTTTCAAAGAAAAAAGATGGGCAAAAATGAGAAGACAGGATTAGACAGATCATTAATGAAGCACCATAACTAGATGATCCAATAATCCAAAGAGAATGGTCGTTTTTCCAAAGCCCTTCATAAGAAAGTTTTCGAATCCGTCATTGAAGTTAGAGATATCGACGTCATCATCGAGCAAGTTGAGTAGACTGATTGGCTCTTTTCTTTCTAACACGTCGCCCCTAACGTTATCATCAATATGTTTTGTCACGTTCCAATTTTGAAACATGACGGTTCTAAGATGTAGGAACAACATAAGGCTACCGACACCCGTAGAACTCTTCTATAACCTATAAACATCACCTGCTATGATATATCTATATCCATATAATTAGTCTATCTGTCATTATTTGTAATCATATCTGATTTTAACACATCTCATATATATTAAATATCAATAACTAAAAATATTACAGATCATACTAAATATAGTCATCCAAATAATTTACATATTCATGGAGCATCTAAAATATATACAAGGAATATATACAAGTTCAATATTTATATTATTATAACAAAGCTAGATCCACTGAAAAAGAAATCTTGGATCAGCTCTACTCTTGATCTGAAAAGATAAAATCACTAAAAGAGTGAGTATTTTCATACTTAGTGAGTCAATATATATATTATCATACATTAAGCTTGGTAGGAAATAACAAATGAACAGTATTAACAATTGACTCATGGATAGCATATCAAAGGACCAAATCAAGGGAAATGGTTTACAGACATCAAATATATATGTGTAGGCACTGAAAGAAATAATAACCATGTATATATAACAGATACTGGGCCATGAAATGCATATCATTATTAATATAACATGTAAATAGCATAAGGTGACCAGACCCTATGGCCAGGACCATAACTCTTCCCAGCTAGGGTATTACTGAAATTTTATTATACACAATGCTGATGATATTTACCCACTACCCCATCAGTAAGGTAGCTCCATCATACAAACATTAGAATATGTTAAAGATAGCAAATAAGATATCCAATAGGCAAGAGATTCAGCAAGGCTCAATTTTTGCAACTTTAGCACATTTGAACTGTTTATGCAAGTAAACACATATAAGATCATTATCCTTAACAAAGAAACATTATAGTATAGGAAAAATGCCATAAAAGTCATTTAGGATACAAATTCAAAATATGTCAAGAAGATACATTTATAACAGGCAAAAACAGTGTTCTTCGGTTTCCTTCGATTCTACAATCAAATTTACCACATATTTAGCCTTAAATAGATGCTAACTAACATATTTAAATATTAATTAGAATTATGGAATCTTATACAGAAAATTCATTTCAAACATAAACCTAGTTTTAGGTTTTCTCCAATTTTGATCCAATCTTGAAATCTATCAATCTAATCATGTTTATAATCATTTATATAGCTTAAATGAATCAAAAGAATGAAGAAAACATCATCCTCACCTGAATTCTTCAAGTGGCCGAAATTTAGATTTGGAGTGTCATCAATTTATAACTTGAATTTTTTGGAATTTTCAATGGAAATTAGCTTAATCGTTAGTTTAACCGAGTTTTCTATTGATTTTGCTTAAAGTTTGGATTAAATTGGTGAAGTTTTGGAGGAGGAGAGTTTCAGCTGATTATGGAAGATAGAGGGAAATTTTCTATTTAATGAAGAATTAGAACATATTTATATGAATTAACTTTCAGCTAATTCGATTTTCCCCCGACACTTCTCGTATTTGCATTTTGAACCCGAAACTTATAACTATTTTTTTTTATCCCATTTCATTTCTGAAATAATATTTTTTATATTTCTCCAGCTTATGAGTCTGATGATGATATTAAAAATTTAAAATTTTGAACCCGTTCGTTAATCAAAATATTGACATGTTTACCTATCCACTAGGTCGATTTTTAGCGATTTGTCAAATCGCACAAGTATGATATTTTAATGTCTAAATCAACTTTATTTATGTTTAAATAACATATATTCAAGATTATATAAATGAAATTTGAGGGTGTTACATATTCGATACTCATCCGATTTGAAAATCTCCTTCACGGCCTTGACTGAGCAATTCTCGATCTCCAAGCCATCTTTGATTTGTTGTTGCTATGCTTCATTTTTGTTCCTTCTTCGCAGTCTTGACAGATTATCAACCTCACTTTTATGTATTTTTAGGGAGAAACAAAAATGAGTTTTTAAGGATTTCTAATTGGGTTAATTACTATTTTCTTCATGTAAAACGACTCAATATATTAAGTCCCCGTGATCTTTTAAAAATATGCTAACTCCCTCCTGACGAATATCACAATATACTACTAGACATTTCCGTCCAATTTTGTCGTTAGTCAACCCTACAAGAGCAGTAAAAATATAAAAATACTCTTACTCTTTAATTTTAATTAATTATATTTTATTTTTACTTTAAAAAAATTTTTTAGGTTGACAAATATATTTTCATATTTTTGACAAATTTGAAAATAAAAATATTTTTTAAAAATATTTTTATTTTATTTTTTAAAAAATAAAAATTTGAAAATAAAAAATAAAAAATAAAAATATTTTTTAAAAATATTTTTTACTTTTTATTTTTAAATTTGTCAAAAATATGAAAATGAATTTTTTATTTGTATTAAAAAATTTAAGAAGAAATAATTTAATTTCTTATTAATTTATTTTTAAAATAAAAAATATTTTTGTTTATTTTTTATTTTAAAATTTGTCAAAAATATGAAAATAAATTTTTTAATCTTAAAAAAAAATTTAAGTATAATATAATATAATTAATTAAAAATAAAAGATAAGTACATTTCTATTTTTTTACTATCTTTATAGGATTGACTAAAAATTAATTAATGACAAAATTAGATGGAATGATCTACTAGTATATTATGACATTTATCAAGGAGAAGTTAATATATTTTTAAAAAATAAAAGGACTTAATATATTGTGTCATTTTACAAGAGGAATTAGTAATTAATCCTTTCTAATTTGGGATTTATTTTTTCTCCTTATTTTTTTTTCTTTTATTTTTTTTATTTTTTTTCTATTGGTTCGCGTATTCAGACTACATTTGGGTTTAATTGGTTGAAAATTGAAATTATTAGGGTCAATTGATTGAAAAAATCATTTTGGGCCTAATTATATGTCACGAACAAGTTAAAAGGGAGCATCTATCAAAAACTATTTTCTTTCAACTACGGACTCCATTCCACTGCGTATTTTAATTTCAGCTTATAGAATTTTGACACGACGACAGAAGATGTTGATGTGTGATATCTGATTGGGTGGATTACAGTAGTAGTGATCTTAATGGTACACTTACCACCTTAATATTATCATCAACCCTACCATCTCAACACCTCACAAATTATAAAATAAGAAAGTACTTTAATCTTTTTATTTTTTATATAAACTTCATTCAAATGATCATATTCATCATCATTTATCTCATTTCATATATTAAAAAAATAAATTGACAGCATAATAAATTGATGCACTCATATATTATATGATAACAAAATCAAAGTGAAAAAAAAAAACAAATCATGATTTTTTATATAAAAAAAATTTAGAGCTATAGGCACATTAAATAAATATTATTAAATTCACATTTTTGTCATTATCAAAGCAAAATAATAAAATAAAATATAGATATTTTTGCAGATAGTAAAGAGGTGGAATAAATAATGGTGGTAAATTTAGTTTTATTCTTATAATTTAAGGTATTCATAATAAATTATATTTTTATAATATATTTGAATTACATGAATTTGAGTTCTGAATTTGGATCAAATTTTTTTTTGAATTATTAAAATTAAATAAATTTAAATTTAGACTAAATCTTAATAAAATTTTCTTTTGCAAAATTTTGATATTTCAAATACCTAATTATACCTTATTATTTCAAATACAAGTACCATGTTAGGAAGTGCATTATTTAAGCTTCTTCGAGTTTTTGAGTTGCAATTATTTATTTTCCTCTTTCGATTTATTTATTTTATTTCTATGAAATTATTTATTTTCTTTTTTTATTTATTTATTCCATTTTTATGCAATTATTTATTTTCTAGCTCGTTCTCTCATTCTTAGGTTAGGTGATAGCGAATCCCATTCAACACTACGATTAACTGTGCTTGGATAGTTTGATGTTAATTAAGGGTAAGTAAGATGCAATACAAGAAGGATTGATATCTTTGTAGCATGTTTCAGATTTTCTTATAAGGTTTATTGATGACAAAATTCTTAAAAGTACAGAAGTTGTAGAATAATTAACATTAAATTAAAGATTAAAGCAATAATACAGGATAAGTTTGCTCTTATTTATTGAACAAAACAAATTCCTTATGAACAGAAAAACCAATTTGAGCTCCTGCAGATTCTTCAGTTATATTTTAAGATTTTATCCTGTGAATGACTTGTTATTTCTTATATTTTTAAGTTTTTATCTTGTGAGTTTTAAGTTAGAAAAAATTATAATTTCATGTTATTTTTAAAAATTAATTGTATTGTTGTATGCGTGTATGTTAATTTGTGTATAGTTCTAAACTGCTAATGGATAGTTTTGTTTTCTTGAATTATTATTAATATTACTAGTTATTTCAATTATAATTTGGGAAGCCATGACTATTTTTTATTTATTTATAGTGTTTTATTTGATAGAATATGATTAATAAAAAATTATGTGGAATATTAAATTAAAAAAATAATTAACAAAAAGTTATGTATAATATCAAGTTTAAAAAAAATTATGCATATAATAATTATTTTGTTATATAGTTTTGAATTTTTATATTTTTTTAAATTTAATTTCAAATATAAATTAATATTTAAATAGTTATCCATATAGTAAATTTCAAATTTCTTATAGTCCCTAAATAATGGATTTATAAATTTCAAATTATAGATTTAAAATATGACATTTGAATCAAATTCATATATCTAAACACAACCTTAAAATATAATAGTTGTTAGAACATAATTTTTACTATTAAGTTATATTTCTCTCTCATTATATTATTTCCATAGTGAATTATACTCTAAAGTGTATAATAGCATGGGCATACAATAAAAAATTATATTAAAAATATTATGTAATTAAAAATTATATTTGGAGAATTTAAAATATTTTTAAAAATATTAAAAATAAAAATAAAAATTAATAGTTTTTTTCGCTTGAAAATAAAAAAAATATATATTGAAAGTTTAGAGAATTTTGAGACACTGAGAAGACAGAAAAAATTAAGTAGGGGTGTATGAAATTTGGTAAAATTTGACCACTATTTTATTAGACTAAATTTTAAAAAATAAAAAAAAAATGTTGAAAAAAAAATTATGAATGATAGTAGACGGTTATGATAATATTATCAGGTTTAGGCATCTTACGGTCAGGTTTTGGCTGATATCATGTTTGAGTATATGTGGTTGATAGCTTAAACTTGTCCCATGTTTTAAGATAGTCATAGCCCTAAATTGTAAAAAGAAACATGAAGGTAGTATATTATTGTTCTACTTAATAATTTATTCCTTTTATTTGGGCATGAGTGCTACTTTTTCTCTTCAGCTTCTTCTCCAAGCCATATTCCCCTTTTCCTTTCTTCTCTTTTTGTCCCTTTTGTCCGATACCTGTTATTTACTGTAGATTGATTCACGTGGTATTAGCAAGGTCTTTTTTAAATCTGGTATTGTGTTTGAACGGATAAATATAAAAATCAAGGATTTAAGGTTTAACGTTTAACCGGGATTAAATCAAAGTTCAACTAGAATTAAATAAATATTTTATATTTTATAAAATGCATGACTTAATAAACTTTATTAATTATCGAAAGAAAATTAAAATTAGTATATATGATAAGAATGCAATTAAAATAACATTAATCATATTTCAAATAATAATTTCATATAACTTAATTATTTAATTTTAAAAATTTACAAAATTAATATTGCATAATAGTAAAAATAATAAAAATATAATTCTAAACCATAAGTGTTTTTTATATATTAATATAAATTAAATTATAATAATTTTGATAAATATAAAAAAATTGAGAGATGCAAATTTTATTATTACTAAATGAAATTATGAAAAATAATCAAAATAATTTTTTATAAAATTTTGTGTGTTTATATATCAAACGCAAAAATCATTTTGAGATTTCTAAATTTTCATCTTTATAGCTATTGAATCCTTATAATTCACTTTTTTTTTTATGATTAAACTATCTAATTTTTATTTTTCAACACATTAACTCTTTTTTAATGAAAATTAATAAAAATGTATTGCACGCAAGTTAAAAGAGCGTTAAGAATTATAAAAATGTTGACTGGATTTATAATGGCTGACTAGAAAAATTAAAAAAAATTAAAAAAAATAAAATTCTCTTCCTTTCCCATTATTCTGAGAACCCTAACTCAATCAAAATCCCAACAACACTCAGATTATCTCCTTCTATTTTCTTAGTTAATACATTGTACATCAAATCATCATTTGTCTCCATCCTTTAGCTAAGAGAATATGGCCTTTTACTTAAAGAATGCATCTTTTGTACTCAAGGATGGCTGGGATTGAATAACATCTAGTTCTTTTTTGGCCTTTCTTATTCTTTTATCAACCCTACCAAAAACTTTGAAATTCAAGGATTTTAACGCAGCTTTGACAAATAAACCGAAGGTTTTGGATATTAAAATAGATGAGTCCATATATAAATGGACTTATAAATGAATAAGTGTTGAAATTCACTTACACAAAATTAATTGGTTTATATTAAGTCCAACATTCACTCACTTATAAGTACTTTATTTATTTTATCATTATTCGATGTGAGATACTTTTTCCAACACTCCCCTCAAGTACAACCAGGTTTTGGCTGGACTGGCTGGCATTTGGGTATTAAAATTTATGGACCCGTATATAAATGGACTTATAAATAGGTAACTGTTGAAACCCACTTACACAAAATCAATTGGCTTATACTAAGTCCGACACCCACTCACTTATAAGTATTTTATTTATTTTATCATTATTCGATGTGAGATACTTTTCCCAATACACTCCTCTCAAATACAATCGGATTTTGGCTGAACTGGCTGACATGTCTTTTTCAGCTTCAGTCCAAACTGACATTATCATTAGTCCAATAATAAAATTTGAAAATGGGTCCCAATATCTAATCCGTTTGGGTATGAAACTCTAATACCATATTAAAATCTATAAATTTATAAATGGATAAGTGTTGAAATTCATTTACACAAAATCAATTGATTTATGCTAAGTCCATCATCACTTACTTGTAAGTACTTTATTTATTTTATGGGTTCCCTGAAATTTGATATTGAAGAACTTTATCGAGCGATACCGATGACTTTCAAGGATTCTGCGTTCTCTACATGTTACACAGGTACTTGCTTCTTTTGCATACCCATTCCCTTTTCGATTGTTCCTTTAAAGGGATTATTGGAATCAGAGCTAAGGTTTTGGGAATTGTTGGGTTTCATTTTCCTTCTTTTCTGTTTTCCGCTACTTTCCTTTTTGATACCTTTTTTTTTCTTTTTTTCTCTCTTTCCCTCTATCTCTTCTCAATCTCTTTGTCGCTACACCAATTCTTCTTCGGATGGTTTGTCGGCTCAGTGACGATGAAACTCTGTGTTTCAAGGTGTTATTGATAGTATGATGAAACAAATTGATTTTTAAATAATCCAGGCAAGGAAGAGGCGAAAGAGGTTGGGGGTGGCGTGGATGAGGAAAGGAAAAGTGAGAAGGAAAATGAGGATGTGTATATGCATGTGTATTGTATTTAAGGATTGAGATGCACTGTTTTGTTGAGAATTGTTACAGATGCTTTATTGGTGGTGGGTGGCATGATTTTGGTTACTCTCCACTCTATTTGCTCGTTCTCTTCATCTGTTTGACGCTGAGTTTTGTTTTTTAACTTTTTTTTAATTTTTGTTAATAAACGGTGCCATTTAACATTGAAATAATGTTTTTTTGTATTATTTTTTTTATTATCTAGTCAGCAATAAGAGTCTAATCAATGCCCTAATTTTTATTCATACTCTTTTAATGTACGTGAAAATTACTACTATTTGTATTGTCAAAAAAGGATTTAATGTGTAAAAAATAAAAATTAAAGGAACTATAGAGATTTAATAACAAAAAAGATGAAAAGGGTTTTGGATTGCGTTTTGTCTTTACAGTACAAGTAATTAAACAACTTCTCCTTCGCCATTGTCAAGTATGACACATGCTTTTAAGCCCACGTTCAAACCAAGTTGATAACATTTCCATTAACTTCCAGAATTTCAAAATATAACTCGATTTTTCCTGACACACTGATTTCCGATTGATTCATGCGGATTTATATCGATTTAGTGTAAAAAAGAGTATTTCATCTAACTCGGACAGACTTGATATCTGATTCCAAGTTATATTGTCCGACCGATTGGTCCGATCTAGATCTTACAAAACTGGCCATTAGCACTCCCCTTTCAGTTTTACTTATAAAAGCCATGATATTTGCTCCTCAATAGGGAGATATAAAAGACAATATAAGGTGGGGACAAAACTAAGCGCACACCAATGATGGGGATGGCTAGGCATAAGTTCTCAAGTTTGAATCCCGCAAAAAGCAGAGATCGTTTAATTTTATTTCCTGTCATATGGGTTGTATAATTTGTCACTTGTTTCTTGAAAAAAAAAAAAAAAAACACTTAAGCCCATAAACATAATCCTATACAATCTCACAATTCTACCAATTAGTCACTTGTTTCTTAAAAAAAAAAACAATAAGCCCATAAATATAATTCTATACAATCTTACAATTATACCAGTTAGTACAAGAATCCATTCAACTCTCTCTCTCTTTCTTACAACCTCACAATTCTACCAATTAGTCACTTGTTTCTTGAAAAAAAAAAACACAGCCAATAAATATAATTCTATGCAATCTTACAATAATACCAGTTAGTACAAGAATACAACCTCACAATTCTACCAATTAGTCACTTGTTTCTGGAAAAAAAAAACACCAAGCCCATAAATATAATTCTATGCAATCTTACAATTATACCAGTTAGTACAAGAATCCATTCAACTCTCTCTCTCTCCCTCCCCCCCACATGGGTGTAGTTGAGCAAACAAAAATTTGAAACAGCATACAGAACAAGGTTTAGGATTTCAAACAAGCAACTGAGCAACCTGGAGCATGGACCTGAATATCATAAGACAGCTAATCCAGAGAGAATCCATTTTAAATTTAACCAAATCAACTTTGAATTCATTGAAAGAAAAATGAAGTTCCCCAACAAAATAGGTATATCAAATGGAAGCACACTAAGCTGCAATCAACACTGGTGCCCAAACAGAACAAAATAGTAAAATGAATATTTTATATGCAATACATCTCTCTCTCTCTATATATGCAATACATCTCTCTCTCTCTCTCTCTACTAAGCTGCAATCAACACTGGTGCCCAAACAGAACAAAATAGTAAAATGAATATTTTATATGCAATACATCTCTCTCTCTCTCTCTCTCTCTCTCCACACAACAAGGGTGTAGTTGAGCAAACAAAAATTTGAAACAGCATACAGAATAAGGTTTAGGATTTCAAACAAGCAACTGAGCAACCTGGAGCATGGACCTGAATATCATAAGACAGCTAATCCAGAGAGAATCCATTTTAAATTTAACCAAATAAACTTAGAATTCATTGAAAGAAAAATGAAGTTCCCCAACATAATAGGTATATCAAATGGAGGCACACTAAGCTGCAATCAACACTGGTGCCCAAACAGAACAAAATAGTAAAGTGAATATTTTATATACAATACATATTAATTAAGAGTTCTACACAAATTTACTTACAAGGTGGAATGGTACCCAAGATTCACATTGGCATCCGCCCTTTGCTCTGCTCTTCTGAAACTCCACTCATGGCAGAATTCCAGGGCTAGCCGAAGTGCAGTTCCAAGTCCAAGCACAACAATAACACCTGTGGAAAGCCTCTTAGTTTCAACATTATCAAGCATACAATCCAGTTAGGAATAGGAGGATTTGCATACTAACCAGACAAAAAAAAAAATGTTCATTTACCAATTATAATGTTAACAGGCAGGGCAGAAACACCAAGGGTAATAGATATCAGCACATCTAACAAGAGACCACCAATAAGAATTGAGAATGCAACCCAAAGGGGGCTAAAACAACCCTGTTTCGGAGATAATGGGAAACGTCACAGAGGATTTTTTTTATCTCAAAATAAAATCATTAGAGCAGTGGATTAAACACAATAACCTCCTTACTCTTTCAGGATCTCGTGGTCTAAAGGTTGGGTCAACCCTCCAAACCAAGTAGTTTGTCTGCCCATAAGATAGAAGAGAAAGTTTTCAGACAACAAATAGCATATCTTCACCGACCTTTAAATTTGCTTTTCAACTTGACCTCTTTACTTTGGCACAAATTTATGGTAAACAAGTAATACTTATGCATTAGCAGAAGTGAGATTGGATAATGGGCTCGTGGCTGTGCCTGTATCAGTTTCTATAAAGAAAGCTTTTCCACAGAGTATAATTCCCTTTTCCAGTTTTTCAAAACACCCCACTTAGCTTGACACTCAGCATGTTAGTTATTTCAGAAAACAAAAGTTTACATTGACATTGGCAACATGATCTTGCACACAAATGTTTTAAGCCGTCAATCTAAGGCAGAATACAGAGATGATATGGGAGAATCACATCCCAAAACACTTATCATAATGTCTGGGACCCAACACAAAATACCTACACTTGGCTGAGATTCTGGAGGTGACACATTTGCAGCAACCTCTCTGCATAAAAAAGTAAAATCAAATTAAGACATTCTTCAGATTTGTGCCAACTTCAAAGCATGAACAGAAATGATGAATAACTTACTGGCATATCTCACATTTGTTTGATCTTCTTGTATGAAACCAAGTGTCTATACATGTACGGTGGGCTTTTGCAAGACCACCTTTACATTTGCAGCCAAGTACTATGAGAACTTCTTCTTTCTCCTGCTGACAAACCCTGAAGAACAGCAATAAAAGGGCATCTAGGTTATTGCTTACATAATGGTTCTTAATCGTTGCCAATATAGTGGCTTTATACTCTTTATCAAGTAACAAAATCATGCTGATGAATGTGGTCATATAACACAGATTTTTTTATTATTGAACAGCACAAACAATTTGGGTAGTGTTGTCTGGCTGTTCAAGGAGCAAGGACTATGGTATCTCCCAAAAGTTGAAGAGAATCAATATGTTGGTGTTGCAGGAGAAATTCCCAAAGCAGATTTCTTTGCGCCCTCCTTTGGAAGCTCAAATTTTGCAAGAATTCAATTCAATTGAATTTTATTTTCCCAATTCTCATGTTTGAGAAGGTATAACAAATAAAATTCAATTATTTTGAGTTAAAAACAGGAGTTATTTTGAAAGAATTGAAATCATGCCAAAATGGAAGAATGTTATAAGAATTCAAATCATTTAATGAACTCTAATATTGAAAACCGAAAATGCCCTCATTTAAATTAAATATGACTCTTTCTATACAAGGATAAAATGAGAAAAAGATTACATTTTTTTTCTTTTCACTCATTCCAAACAATAGAATTTAAATGAATTCTATCATTTCAAAATTTATTCCAAACACATGAATTTTATCATCAATTGAATATGAAAGATTTAATAGATAATGTATTAGAGCGCAAAATAGCATATAGTGCAACATGAGAAACGATCAGGCAAAGGACAAAATTTACAAGCCCATGATGGACAAGAAGCATCAATTTTCATGGTCAGGCAAGCAAGAGTAAGAATAAGGAAATGGTATACCTGCACTGTTCATGAGAGCTTGCAGTCCTGGACAAGTATACCTTTTTGGAAGAACCTAAGCTGGGCAATTCGTCCTTAGCAGGGTCCACGGGAATCGCATGAGACTCGGCATTAGAAACTAGAATGGTGAGAATAGTGGGATTGACCCCAAGGGCAGAATTCCCCAATAAGTCCCTGTCACTGCCCTGTTGCCGCAACAATTGGGAATTGTCCTGCTTTTCGAGGTCGAGCTCAATTGAGGGTAAATTACCACACTGGTGAATACCAGCTGCGGTGGTTTCTTTATCCAAGCTATCATTCTGCATCTGATCCCAAACATATAGCAAGTCCGCTAATAAGACTCCATTTAGTGGAAAAAAAAAAAAACCCTAGAAATAAGTTAATCTCAGAAAAAGTAATTATGTCGAAAGGTATCAAATTTTTCAACGTTGAAAATTAAATGGAACGAGAGACTCACTTGATAAATTCAACTTATGAAAAGAAATTTCAATACAATAAATATTAATTTCCCAGGGAAAAGTGAAATGAAAGTCTGTACCTGGAGAATGAAGAATGCTGGTGAAGACAATTACTTAACTTGGCAGTAATTTGATAGTTGATTAGTCGGTGAAGTTGAAGAAGCCCAACTTGGCTCATACATATGGCAATAGTCAATGGAAACAGAAGAGAGGAACTCTGAAAATGAGATCACAGCCCGGTAGAGAGAGATTTTGAGAAATAAATAAATTGTAGTATTAATTATCCTAATACTATGATTTATCTTTATCCAGTGTTAAATAGCACTTGTTGATGTTGGTAAGAGCTGTAAGTCACTGTGTCAGTATCAAATCACCCGGTTCTTGGAATCCGTTCCTCCCGCTCTCATTGGTCAATTCCCATAGTTGTCGGGATATTATCGTCTTGCAACTTACTTTTCTCTATTAGTATTAACATTTTTTTTTTAGCTTAATTTCACTGAATTTTCGGCTCTTTCTTACTTTATTCTAATCTTTTTTTTTTTTTTTAACAGAAATAAAAACTTCATTAGATATATATAAAGGGTACAAAGTTTAAAAGATCTAAGAAGTAATACAGATCCATTGTAAAGAAATTTCTAATAATTTTAGACCCATACAAATCAAAATTTGAAATAAATAAAAAATCAAATATGTGATCGGTAGAAAAAAAAAAACGACCAAACACAAAGATGAAAAAGCAAAAAAAAAAAAAAAAGTTTAGTTGAAAAAATTTGTAAATTCCACCTGATCAATTCAAAGGGCAATAAACCATCGAGGAGTGCTTATTTTCCAGGTAAACCATTATAAAATCCTTGTAAAATAGTGATCATACTTATTTTCCGGGTAAATCATTATAAAATCCTTGTAAAATAGTGATCATAGATCGGTACACACGGCGAAAATTTGATCACTGTGAAAATCTGTTCATAGCTGCTGCAATAGTCATTCAGATTTTGAAGATCATGCTGCAGAAGCAACAAATATAGTGGTGATAACTTGAATATGTTGTTTTTGGCATTTTGTTATCCACGATCTATACAAGTTCATCATGATGAAAAAGATTTATGCAGGGCATTTTGTTAAAAATTTAGGCATTTTCAAAAATTATAAAACTAAAATTTACTTTATTTTATTGTCATATAAATTAAGATTTATCATAACTATTTCTAATGAAAAAAATAGTTATAATCAAAATATATCAAAATAAATTAAATTAAGATTCAGTTAAATTAATCCTAAAAAAAATAAGCTGAAAATCATGTGGATAAAAATAAAATAAAGTAGAATAAAATAATTAAATTTTAATCCATAATCATGTGAGAATAAATTATCTTGAATTTATAAGTTTTGAAGAGAGATTATCTCTATTTATATAAATACCATTATATTGACAAATTAATAAATATTACTAATTAATAAGTATTTACCAATGAAATTGAAATTTGGCAAAACGCATACCGAGATGCCTGAATTTTACTTCTTTTTGGTATTGAGCCTCTTATTTTTGTCTTTGTATTAATTGAACTCTTTAAAAAAAATTTATTTCTATCTTATTAAGCCCTTTTTTTTTCTATGTATGTGTCAAAATTGCAGAAAGAAAATAAAGTTGCTGACTAAGAAAATAAAATAAAATAAATCTAAAAATGGTGTCGTTTTTAGGCAAATAATAACATATTATCTCCATTTATCTTCTCCCTCGTTCATGCTCTTCCCTCCCAACATCCCCCTTCAACAACCGCAAGAGCCAAGAGCAGCAATCATTAACAAAATCAAAATCCAACAATCTCAAATAAACCCAACAATCTCAAAACTAAACGAATCTATCAAACAAATAGGGCCTAGAGTTAGCCCAATGAAAGCTACAACCAAAGATGGATTCATAAATTTTAGGTAGAGGAGCATAAATCTATATTAATAGAATTTAACATCATTGTTTATATAATAAATACAAACCGAACTAAGAACTGACACAGAAAATAATAAGAGGTTAACACCATGAGAAATAATTATTTCAAAATTTATTATTTTTCTTCTTTATTTACTATGTGATGGTCTGAGAACTTCTATCACTCTATCTGTGAATTATATGATAAAATTTTTAATATTATTGGCTTGAAAATTAAAACTAAAGTTTTAACCTTGTGCAAACAAATAATTATCCCTCTAATTAAAATTTTATTGCTTGCAATTAAATCATTGAATTAATATTAATATTATAATTTAATAAAATCATAAATTCAAAATGTAAAATTTACTTCATGTAAATTATTATAGTAAAAAAAATATTCAAATTTGATTATGGTTGAGATGGAAAATTTAAATATAAATGGAGGATATTTCAATATTTTTATAGAATTATAATAGTAAAATTGACGGAATTATCAATTATACTGAAATAATAAAAATGTATGGACTAATTAGCGAGATTTTAAAAAATTAGAAATGAAAATATTAATTATGTCAAATTTTATAGACTGAAATGTAATTTACTAAAAATTTGAAAAAAAAAATTCAAAATTCAAGAGGGGCATGTGCCCCCTTGCCTAAGCATGGATCTATCCTTGGCTACCACCAACATTATCCTTAAATTAGATTAATGCCATTTTTGCCCCTTTTGAGTTTTCTCATTTCACAGACAAATCAAATTAGTGCAACTCCTTTTATTTCTTGCCATTATTGAAATAGAGATAAAGAGAAGGGATGAGTCTTCTTACTCAAAACATGTTATCCTCCAACATCAAAAGAGTAACCAATGGCTTTCCTCTGCAAATCGAGATAGAGAAAGTGATTGAAAAGGAAGTCGACTTTAATCCTTATTTTCTCAATACCATGTTCCCCAAGATTGAATGGAATGTCATCATCGAAGTGGAGAGAACCATGGGCTACATTGAGCTCCCAGAAGTGGCTGAATCGTCGATGCTTGATTTTGATGAGTTTTTAAGAAATTTTCATCACATGCTCTTGGAGCTTCATCTGAAAGAAGGGGCTTTGGTTTGTCCTGAGATAGATATTAGATTCCCCATCAATAAAGGGATTCCTAATATGCTCCTTCAGGAAGATGAGGTTTGAGAATTAGTGTTTTTATTTGAAACTATGATTTTGAGTTTTTTAATTATGAAAATGATATATAAATAAATATATGAGTATGAATAGTTATATGAATTTCTATTTTTTACAAGTTTGATTGCAA
Source organism: Aleurites moluccanus (assembly GCA_948193065.1). NCBI lineage: Eukaryota > Viridiplantae > Streptophyta > Magnoliopsida > Malpighiales > Euphorbiaceae > Aleurites > Aleurites moluccanus. The sequence goes on along the minus strand of CANXYC010266736.1, from coordinate 6,251 downwards.
ATTCTATGTAATTCTGAAAATAAAATTTAACTAAATTGGAGAGAGTGGGCTTTTGAAATTTTGAATGAGGGAGATTTCATGATTTATAATGTATACTCTAAACGACAGATTTCGTGATTTAGAGAACAAAGGATTTAAAGGAGAGAGTGAGCTTTTGGGTTTTTGAAGGAGGGAGCTGCAATATTGAGCAGCAGCTGGAAGTTTGAAATTTCTGACAATAACGATTGAGAGATGAAATGTGATAGAGCAGCTGAACGGTGTCATTTGTAGGTTATAAAAAAATTTAAGTTTTTTATTTTTATTTTAATTTCCATGTCACTATTTGTAAGTCTAGTCAACGACTTTATTTTCTTCACACAATTTTGACGCGAGTGTAAATCACTTTCATTAACTACCGTAAAAAAAAAAAAAGAATTAATAAGATATAAATCAAAAATTAAAGGGTTAAATCAATATAAAGTAAAAAAATAAGAGGCTTGTAAATCACCTCTGTTAATCACCATAAAAAAATTAATAAAATAGAAATAAAAAATTATAGGGCTCGGTCAGTATAAAAGTAAAAAATAAGAAACTTAATAGTAAAAAATGATAAAATTTAAGATTTCGAAATGCGTCTTGCCTAGAAATATTATTCATTGATTTTACACAAACAAATAAACCTACCAATTAAAAAAAAGGAAAAAATGAGTCTTACGTGCCAAATATTTACTTTTGGATTATACTTTTAAACTCATACATGCCAAATATTTAAATTTGGATTATACTTTTAAAAAAATATATGTAAAAAGTGTCAAGTTGTATGAATTTAATTAATGATTAAAATATTTGATTTTTTAAAATAATATTAAAAAAATGTATATCCAAATTTTTTTTTTCAAAAAAAAAAAGAAATTTAAACATCAATGTGAAAAAAAAAATCTAATAAACTTCTTACCTGAAATCAAAAGATGGTAATTGGTTGGCAAATATAAAAGAGCCTTCTTCTTTGAGAACTATTTCATAATTGATTTGCTTATGATTTTTGTTATTAAATATTAATAATTTCTGCAGATTTAAATTTGTGGAGTTATGCACATATAAAATTAGACATAAAAATATATTTTTTGTGAATTTTGTCACATAATTTTTTGTCATTTAAATGATGATGAGGACTTTATTTACCATATTATGCAAAAAAATCAGTTATTCATATCTTTATATATTAAAGGTTGTTAGCAAAATATATAAAGGATTGGATTTATATGAAAATGAAACATATTTATTCAATTATTTTTAACTAGAAGTTATATCATATGTATAAATAAAAAATATATTGTATAAATAAAAAATATATATAACACTAAATCCTTGACCATTTGAGAGAAATATAAATACGAATTATCAAATATTTATTACTTATGATGAAACATTAGAAATTCAGAATATCATAATAATTTATATTTAAACATATTTTATTTAATATACAAGATATCAATAAATAAACAAAACAAAACATTAAAATAATAATATTATATAATCATATTAAAAGACTTGCTTAATTATCTAGATCATTAATTTTTTTTAATACAGTCATCTCAAATAAATAAAAATAAAAAATAAGCTAAAAAATAATAAAAAATTAAATTGCCAAATAGAATTTTTTTATGTATAAAAAATAATAAATAAAATAATTATGGAGAGCTTAAAAAGTAAAATTTAAGAATTAAAAATTATTTATTTACTCAGATTTAATGATGAAACTAATATTTCAGTTCACAATCATTCCTTCATGCTACTATTTATTTACATGAATTGTTAATAATGATATTATAAATAATTTAATTATTATATTATAAATAAATGTTAACAATGGCTACTTATTCTTCTAAGAAAAGCTATCAAGATCAATATTAATTATTTCAAACAACAAAAACCCATTTTTTCACGGTAGTTATTAATGATATTATCCGTGATAGAAAGTTTGTAAGTTTTTATATTTTTTTAGGGGTGAAAGGTAAATCGATCAAATCAATTAAATTAAATCAAACTAAATTTAAATAGATGATTTCATAATTTATTTGTTTTGAGAAATAGAGTAAACTAAAAATTCGGTTTAATTTGTGATTTGAGCATTTTTTCTCAGTTTCAAATCGAATCAAACTAAAATTATATATATATATATATATATTTTATTGTAGATAAATATATTTGATTTTATTTTATATACAATCACATATTTCTTTAACCTAATATTAATTTAAAATTTTAAAAAATGACCATTTATAAAAATTAATTAAAAAATAAAAAATAGTCTAATTCTTGAAGAAAAAATAAGTTTCAGTTGTGTTAATTAATAAAATAGACAAGTTTTTTGTTATACAATATTGAACTATTTTTGAATTTTTTATTACCGATATTTTATTGGTGTTTTTTCTAAATTTATAATAAAATAATGATGATTTATAAAAAATATTTTTGATTTGAAATCGACAAATCGAAAATATTTAAATCGAATCAAATTGACGATTTAATTATAATTATGATTTGGTTTGGTTTGAAAATTTTCAAACCAATAATATTTGTTTGATTTGATAACAACCTTTCAAATCAACCAAATTGAACTGATGTCACCCCCTACTTTTTATAAGCTCTTATAAGCTTTCTCTGTCGCATAGTATCATCAGAAATTGCCTTGAAAAAATGGGGTTTTATTATTTCAATCAATAAGTATTGATCTTGATTGCTTTTTTAAGAAGAAGAAAAAATATTGTTAACATTTTTTTAGAGTATAATTAGATTTTCTATAATACTATTATTAACAGTTCATGTAAATAAGTAGTATGAAGGAGATATTATGAACTGAAACATTAATTTCATAATTACTGATGGAATGTTGATGAAAAAATAGCAAAATAGCAATTAAATTTAATGTAGTTTGGTCTCTCAATAGATCTACATCCACGGTCTTTCAAAAGGATAATCCACTAAATCATCATATCAACATATTATAATTTTTAAACGGACAAAATTACAAACCTTCTCACAATATTTTCATTTATTACAAAAACACTCTACACATGTACTCTGTGATTCAATTATTGGGCTAAAACTATAACTCAACTCTTAGGCAAGAGTCAATTGTATACTTGGACAAAAGCCAAATAACTCCTTATACAATACTCTTATTTATAATATTACTCACTATTAATCATAATTCAACAAGGATCATCATCCTAATAAGAATAATATTAAAATAGTAATTCTACTCCACAAATGAAACAATCCTACATTCAATTGAGAAATATTTCTCATACACAAAATAGAAAAATATATTCTTCCTAGTAATCTTAAGATTTTGAGTCATAATTATAACAATTTCTATATTGACTCAAAATTTCTCAATTATTCAATCTTGTAATCTTCAACAATCTCCAGCTTGCCTTGACATATTTCAATCATACAATCTTCATAATCTCCGATTATCAAACATTCATACATAAGAGCTCTACCTCAATCAAAAGACTCGTCGTATCACATCAATTGAAGGAATCATCATCAACATCATCATCAATTTTCAGTTTGTTTTTCATCTTCTCTTTAAAGTTTCTTCAAATTATTCAATAACTTTTAATTGAGGTATTTTCACTCTTCATTATCCTCTCAAATTGCAAAAAAAAATCTCAACTTCATTATTTTTTTTTCCAAAAATAACTATTGGACACCAAAAACAAGAACCAACAGCTCTAACACCACTTGTTAAGAAAATTCAGAATTATAAGTGTGGCGATAAGAAAATTTAAAAATAACAAACAAAGTTAACGTTATTCAATTTCTCAATAGCCATACGTCTATAGTTCCTCGAAGGGATAATTTACTAAATAATCATATTAATATATTACAATTTTGTGATTTAACTATTGGGCCAAAATCATAACTCAACTATTGGACAAGAGCTAATTGCATACTTGGACAAAAGTTAAAAAACCTATATACAATACTCATATTTATAATATTACTCATTATTAATCCTAATTCAATAAGGATTCTCATCTGAATATGAATAATATTAAAATAAGAATTATACTCCATAAAGGAAAAAAACAATCAACTCAATTGAGAAATATTTCTCATATATAAAATAGGAAAATATATCCTTCCAAATCTTTTTAAAATTTTGAATCATAATCTTGACAGTATCAAATCCATTAATTTAACAATGGAAAGCCATTAATTTACCAATGAAAAAAGGCCATTTACCTATTTTTTTCTAGGTAAATTACCAACAAAATAAAATTTTTGCTAATAAATTTTTAATGATGAGGTTTTTACCAATTATTTCATCAGTAAAATAAATTACTGATGGAATTGTCATATTTATCAACAGTATATTTCGTCAGTATTAATTTAAAAATTTATAAATAAATGAGTATTTAATTTAATATAAATTAATTAATTTTATGAAAATAAATTTTAATATTTATTTATTTATAAATCTACGTTCGTTAGGTTCCATAACAAGTTTAAGAAAACTGTCTAGGAACTTTTTCGGCGCAAGTTCCTGAGTCACCCTTCACCTTCTTGCCCTTTTCTCCAATTATGCAGCAACATCCAGAACCTGTTCACGATTTAATACTCTTGATTTACAACTTTTTGGAATAGCCACAGCCATTCGTTCATTTAACATCTTTGCACACCCATCGTACTATTTACCCTTCCATGCCAGGGGCTGATGGTCCCACTTCCTTTTTTTTTTTAGGAAAGTAAACCTATATATTAACATTAATATAATTAGGATGGTTTTTTATTTTTCTTGCTGCATCAGGAAAAATATTTTAAAGACAAAATTCATGTCCAATTAATTTAATTAGCCAGGGGTTCAGAAAGTTCTTGATTGCCATTTAGATTCACAGCCTGTTACATTATACTTGCATTGAAAAAAAAAACTGCTATATTCATTTTGTTTCTCCAAATAAAATAAAATGTTACCCTTTTTTCCTTTTCGTTTTTAATGTGCAAATAGTTGACAAGCTAGTTCACGACAGGTTCTTTTAACCTGATAACCCTTTAATTTAATTTTTTAACTTAAAAATAATATACTCAAGCATTTCACCGAAACCGTTTGCATAATTTAGATTATATGATACTGTCTATGATGATGACTCAATTGGAGGTGGAGAGACAGGAAAAAGCTGTACTCTTGTTGGAGTATAGCATAATGGAATTATTTCCTTTAAGAAAGCGTCATCCTGAATAAAAACTAGAGCACCACTATTTTATTTATTTTTGTCTAGCTCCTGCAGTCACTGTCCTTCCTTTGCTTTCAACAAAAAGAAATGCGACGTTGAGAACAAAGAAAATGTTTTTATTATGATAGCATCAATTGTTGGGTCCCTCCACATGGGACTCACTTATTATTCTGGGTCCCTCCATATGGGACTCACTTATTATTTTAAATAAAAAAAAAAAGGTAAAAAATCAAGCACCGAATTCGGTGCATTAATTTGCAACTCAATTATCAATCATTTTTAGTTGAAAATTTTACTCTTTACATGGCTATAAATAGCCATGCAAAGAATGGCACAATACAAGGCAAGGGCAAGAAAGGTGAGAAGAGTGAAAAGGAGAGAGTGGAGAGCTAGAGCAAAAGCTCTAAAGAAAAAAAAAAATCTTGAGTGATTTTTTTTAGTTTTAGGAAATAATTCTTAAAATTTTGAGTGACAAAATAGTGAGAGAATTTTATTTTGGATATTTTTGGGAAACACTTTAAGTGCCACTATTTTGGATATATCTCAAATTATTGTATTATTCCTCTAGTGTTATTATAGGGAAGACTCTCTCTGTGTACCTACTAATTTTATTAGTGGAAGATTTATTGAAGTTTGCCCGTGGACGTAACCCAACTAAAGGGGTGACCACGTTAAATTTATTGTGTCATTTTATTTATTATTTTCTGCAGTATTATATTGTTTCACTAAAATAGTTATGATATATTATGCAATTAATTATTCGAGATATAATTCTGTCTAAGGAGATTGGGTTTTAAGTGAGACCGATTGTGACTCCTCCAATCTTTTCTGGGAATTATTCTTGCTATAATTTTTGTATAATTATTCATACACTATAATTATGATTTATCCCGCTGCGTTATCCCAACAAGTGGTATCAGAGCTGCTGGTTCTTATTTTGGGATAAAGAAATACTGCAACAATGGAGGCTAAGACTAGCAAAATGATCAGTTTAAATGGCACAAATTACCATATATGGAGCAAGAA
>CANXYC010266495.1:0-12220 GCA_948193065.1 Aleurites moluccanus | reverse complement strand
GGCTCGCACTCTGAATGCTTGTTCACATGGCATAGATCCACACAACTCTGATATTTTAACAGGATAAAAATCAAATTTTAATTTATTTTTAGGATTTGACAGAGATGTGATTTTTACACCTCCAATTGAGATGTAATTGTCGTCCTGCATAAAAGGTCTGTTTTCTTTTTTTCCTTTTAGGAAAGCATTTCCTAAAATGATATCTGCGTCAAGATCAGGGAATGTCAGGACTTTATCAATAGTAAACTTTTGTCCACTTATGATAACAGGAACTTGTTTTGCAAATTGCGTTACCAAGTTCACTTCTCCTCCTGCCATACGTAGTATCATTGGCTGGGACAATGGTTTTCACCATTCATCAGGGAGTGCATTGGGTCTAGCATTAGTAATTGTTGCACCTGTGTCAACTAACGCATCCAAAGAGTAATCATAATAACCAAAAAATTTAAATGTTAAAGAGATATATGTACTCAAACCTAATTCTTCTGTACTAAATATCTTTGATGATGCTATGATATCAGGACATACCATCGTCCAAATCTCCTCGAAAGGAATTGACCGTTGTTGAGAAATTTTTTGTATTTCTTTTACAACCTCAGGGATTAGTGTTAGATGCTTAATCATCCTTGCATTTTCCCTATTTTCTTTATCTTCATATACAGGTAAGCTTATAGTTCTATATCCTACGATAGTTCTACCATCTGAAGATGATGGTGTATCTTCTTCTTGGACTGGTGTCTTAAGAACTTCCTCTCTAATTAATGATGAAGTGGAATTACTTCTAGGTAATCGAGGAACATGATATGATCTTCTAGGAGGATCAGAAATCCTAAGATTTCTCATAGGTTCTTTTAGGTTTAAGATGATATTTCTACCTCTTTGTGTGATTTGAGAGGAACCTATTGATCGTGATGTCTCTGTTGGTTCTTGAAGAACCCAACTTCTAGGCCAGGATAACTCTAAAGGATTAATTTCTTTTTTATGGAACTGTCTATAGATATCTGAACCCTCATCGAATAACTCTGTGATTTTAGAGATATTCCTCACTCCATGATTGGTTGTAATTATCAGTCGAAAAATTATCCTAGTGTGATATGCTAAATATTTAGCCTGAGAATTCATTCTATTCATATTCATGGTTTTAATCCTTAGTGATAAAGAATTACCCAAACACTTATCCTTTATTGACATCATATAGTTAGGATAAGTCTGGAACCAAACTGGACCATGTGCAAGATTAGTTTGGACCCCTGATATAAGCTGGTCCTGGAACAAATTCCATCTTTTATCTAACACAGCTGCTATCACAGGACTATCAGCTGGCAAATTGAACAGCGGTATAAGTCCTATTTGGATAAGACCAATATGAATATATTGATATTTTCCCTTTGATTTAGCTACTAATACTCTTATTTTTGGTAAATTGATCAAAGGGATGTCCAACGTTTCTAAATCTGTACTAAAAACCTGAGCCGTGGATTCAGATTGGGAGACATCTACTATTAACCTAAAACTAAATTTAGATTTGTTGTAAATAGTATTGATATCTACCTTTGGGAGTTTTCATTCTAAGCAACTTTTGGACGAATCATCGTACTGGAAAGATTCTTCCTGTACCAGAGAAGTATGTAAAGGGATCATTTATTCATCTATGGGTCTTTCTTCCATATTCATCATGAATAGCTGGGCTGTCCAGAGATCAGATTCATCTATATCAGTTTCATATTCAAAAACTACTTCATAAACAGAATCTATTTCAGAATCTATGTCAGAATATTCATCTTCTTCTATTGGTTCATAGACAAGATTCTCATCTTAGAAGAAAATTCTTCTAAGATTTTCTTTTCGCTTATCTTTTGTGGACATGCATTTGCTTTGTGATCCTTAGAACCACAAATCCAACAACAAGAACAACTGCTAAGAAGTTTTCCTTGTGGGCACTTAGGGGCTCTGCCATATTTTTTCTTAAAGGCATCTATCCTATCTTTATCCCTAAGGTTGGTTCTTCTTCTAATAAACCTAGAGGGTTTATTAAACCTCTTTTTGTTGTTTCTATTATTTTTCGATATTCTCCTTTTCCTATATCCTTTAAATTTTTTCTTTTTAGTATAACAAGAAGAACATCCTGCTTCAGATCTTTTTTCTATTCCTTTTTCATTTGTTGTAGTACACCCGTACCTACCAGGAACATATTTAATCTGAGAGCAACAACTTTTGTTCAGATAGGGAAGACGTTTTGTATCTTGTCTTACTTGAAGTTCAGTACATGCTTTTCTCAAGGCATACCTAACTGCCTGTATCTTACCCCCTAATCCATCAACCATTTTTTCTTTATTTAGGAGGAGTTGATAGGTATTTTTTGCTACCTCTGGCCATGGTTCTGGGAGCTTGACAAAAAACAATGTTGACATGTAATTTTGAGCATTAAGATCAAAGTTATAATAATACTTTTGAAATTCACATGCATAATTATCAAAATAATACATGTCACATATTTGTTATTTCATCAATGGCATTAAAGATTGTTCTCTCTCTAATGACTCAGTTAATATTGAGAACCCATAAAATTCTCTCTTCAGAGTATCTACGATGATCGCTACAACCTCATCTACAAGAACTGCTTTCCTAATTTCATCTCTAATAAAGGTTTGAACTACTAGTTGATCCCAAAATTTTTGAGCATTGCCAACTATGGTGGCTTTGCAAAGTTTATAGGTGGTCTCAGTTGAGTAGCTACCTGCTCTAGTTGTAAACCTGATCATGGTAATCAACTCAGCTAATCTTTCAGATGCATGCTTTTCACAATCTAGATTTAGAAAAACTGCTGGGGTGATAACGGGCTTAATGGATTATCCCTAGGCTGAAATTCTGATTTTGTTCTATGGGGCTAATTTGATTTATATTCTGCCCTTTTTGTAGCAAAAAGCTTATTAAATGTTCTATCATCTAAATGTAAAGGGGTTTCTTCTACCAGACCTAGAGATTTTCTAAGGTTTTCAGCTGCTTTGCTACTTTCTTGATTAGCAGCTCTAATGTCAAGGTCAACAATATAAGGAATAATTTTTTTCTTTCCTTAATTGTAAAATTTCTTTTTCAAAAAGAGGTTTTGAGGTTCCAATAGATTTTTTCAAAACTCTTTCTCGCTCAATTGCATCGAGCCTATCATTCACCAATTTTTCTATTTCTACTTCTTTTGCTAAAACATTTCTTTGTTCTGGTGAATCGCCTATGTTTCCTTTTGCATGCAACTGCTCAAGGAGAAGGCTCACTTCATTATGAATATTCTAAAATGAAGTCAATCCTGAAGGATTAGAGCTGACACTTTCTTCTCTATCTTCCTTTCCCATTTTTATCTAGAATTACTGGGTGTATTTTCAGTTCTTTCTCGACTTTCTAAAAATGTTACCCAACTGTCTAGACCTGGAAAATTTTTTCAAATAGCAAGAAAAAGTCAATTTTTCTGAAGTGTAATTTTTTCCAAATTAAATAATCATTTTTAAGATTATCACTCCAATCAGAAGTTCTATAAGTCACCAAAGGAGTATCCTGATCTAAAATGGCTAATTGACCAAATATAGGATATTGTCCTTCTAGAAATTCAATTATATCTGATACACCATAATATTCATGGGCAATATTATTTTCTAAGGGAGTATTTTTATAAATAGAATCAATTCTAATTAGTTCGTCCCTATGCTTAATTCTTCCACACACCCAAGAATATTCTCACTGTATCAAACGATGATTTCTTCTTTCTGAAATCGAAAAGTGTTTTATACTGTTATACACTCTTCCAGGGACTAAAGAATTCTCTCTAAAAATTTCATGCATAAACTAACAAATAAATAAATTTTGGACCTATATGAATAGTATTTTGAAAATCAGGGGACTTTTATGTTTTGAAAATTAAAGTTCAGGAATTTTATCATTACAAATTAAAGTTAAAGGATCATAAAGTGTGTTAGTTATAAGTTAAGAAACTATGAATGAAACTATCCCAGGATGGAGGGATGGTAAAGTTTAAACAAGGTTTAGGGGCTATTGTGTTAAAAACACAATAATTCCTACTGTCTAAATTTTTTAGAGTTTAAAAACATTTTTGTAAAATTTTTAAAAATTATAATATTATAGTATTTCTTATAGCGAATCCAATAACATATTTTTTATATGAAACAAAAATCAAATAAATTTAAAAAATGAAATATAATTTTGTTAAATTTAGACCATTAAAATCTAATGGTCTAAATTTAACATATTTTTAACATTTATTTTTAGATCCATTTGATTTTTATTTCGTAAGCAAGGACTACTATATTTTTGGCATAACAACCCCTCAATCCGTTTAAATAGATATGAGATATTCAGCTAAAAAGATAAATATTAAGTTATAGAAAAAATTTTAATTGGTTTATTCAAATGTAGTTTATATTTAGTTTCGGTCTATTCAAAAATTATTTTTTTAAAAATTATTATATTTATGTAAAAAATTTTAATTATTAATTAAGTCATAATTAATTTTCTGAAAAATGGAGTTGAAATATTCTTGATGAATAAATAAGTAATTAGTAATTTAATAAAAAATTTAATTTGATGTTCTAAAATTATATCTTTAAATTATTTTTGTTATAAAAGATATTCTAAATATTACATATGATTAAATGATTATCGATAAGAGATTTATTTCATAAAAAAATGTTTGAGATTTTGAAATTAATATATAATAAAAATTATTGATGATAACTGTTAATTGTTAGTTAATAACTGATTGTTATTAAAGATTTGATAAAATTTTTATTAGTTATTGTTATTAATATGATAATTATTATTGAAGCATAAATATTAATATTTTTATTTTTATTTAAAATTTTTAATAGAATAAATTTATTTTATTTATTTAAATAAATAAGAGATATTTTAAAAAATTTAAGTGGACGTATTTTTTATAAAGCTTTTTGATACAACTGTTATTAGCTTTTTTATTTTCAATAACTGCATCAAATTCGTTTAGTTGGTAATAACTGTTAGTTGTTAGGTAGTCAAATATTTGTTGTTTATAAAAATTTTAATTTAAAAGTTTTTCTTTTAAAAAAAAAACTCATATTTATATGAATAAAAAATTAAATTATTTTTTTAAAAATAATATTTAAATAAAAAATAAGTATTATATTTATCCTTAATAATCATTAAACATATTAACTGTTAATAAATAATAATAATTTTACTAAACATTTGCAACAATCAACTATTAGATAATAGCTATTAGCAACAACTAATAATGAATGATAATTTTGCCTATTTCATCGAGTACCAACCTGATTATATTATTATATAATTTTTATTTTTAATATTATATTTATATTTAATTTATATATTTTTTAAATTATAATTATTTTTTATGTGAAATATAAATTATATTTTATGAATATATTAAAAAAATATATACATATTTTTAAAAAAAAATAAAAAAAAATTATATAAACGAATATTATCCACCCACCTCGACTCGTCCTAAGATGGGTAGCAGGGTGGATATTTTTATTTTTAAATTAATCAGTTTCAAATTTTATAAAATTTATTCCAAATTCGATCCGTTGTCATTTTAGCTAACAACTATTATAAATAATTAAACCAAATAAAATTTAAATTTTTATAAATAACAACTATTTGATTTTTTAATAGTTACGTAACTGTTAATAACTATCATTGAGAAATAATATAAACAAACACATTTGATATAATTTTTTAAAAAATAATAATAATTATATAAAAATTTTATCACACACTCATTTAATAATTTAATTTAATTTTTAAAGTCGAAAAAATAAGCAACACATAATTTACAGTCAAGGTATTAATTAAATATTTTAATTATGTATTTGCAAATAAAATTTGGATTTTTAGAACATGAAGAGTGACATATCTAGTTATTGTTGGCTGGCGGGTCACATTTCTGCCCTCCCTATTTTAATTAATTAGAGGCTTACATAGAATTTTTGACTTATAGAAGAGTTTATTTTAAATAATTAGAGCCTTACATGGTATTTTGGACCTATAGAAGAGTTTAATATTTTTTTAAAGAGGCTATTTTAAATAGTTGGAGGCTTACGTGGAATTTTGGACGTGTAGAAGAGTTTAATTTTATTTTAAATATTTTTTTCCATTTCTTTTTATTATTTTATTTTTTTAAAAGATAATAATTATTAATTATTATTGAAGGAAAAGAAAAAAGTTGAAATTTATCTTTCATATCTAGCCATATGTAAAGTTGCACTGCCCACACGTGAATATTTGTCTATAGAACTTTGTGAATCACCTGAAGGAAAATCTATACCTATGTCTATATCTCTCTGTTCATATCCATGAAAAATTCTTGATGAATAAATAAATAATAAATAATTTAATAAAAATTTAATTTGATGTTGTAAAATTCTATCTTTAAATTATTTTTCCTATAAAAGAAATTTTGAATGTCACATATGATCAAATGATTATTATTATTGAATGGCTTAAATTTCAGCCATATTTAATTTTTTTTTTTTTTTTAAACCACCACAAAAATGGGATGGTGAAAATTATTTTAATAAAAATAAGTTAACTATAAATAGTTACTATTTTTTTTTTTTTAAATTGAAATGGTAAAGACATTTGAAAAATGATTCAAACAAAGAAACTTTAATAGTTTTTGTAAGCTTTTAGAATTTAGAGAATTTTCTTTTAAGTGTGTGAGAAGAAAAAGGGTATTATTGGTAGTGAATTTGAGAATATAAATTTTCACTTTAGCATTATTAGTAAAAAGTATTGATCTCTCCCTCGCATGGACGTAGGCTAAACCAAACTAAGTTAAATTTTTATGTCTTCTCTTTCATTTATTATTTTCTCGTATTAGTCATATCCTCGTTAACATGTTTTCAAACCATAGTTGGTATAAGAGTTATTGGTAATTCTAATTGTGTTATATCCATTTCGTGAAATAGAAAAAACTTCTATCAATTCGTAGGTAAGTCAATGGTCTACACAAGCAATCTCAGCTTCTAAGATCACAGTGACTAATATAAAATTTGAAGTCAAGAAATTCAACTACACTAACAATTTTGGAATGTAACAATACGAGATATCTGATGTATTCTATCAATAAGAGCTTGACATCGTTCTTGAGGAGAATAAACAAAATGACATGGATATTAAGGAATAGAAGAAGATCATTTGTCAAGTATGTGGTACCATTCATTTATGTCTCTTCAAAGAGCAAAAATATCCATTCATAAAGGAAGAGTCAGCAAATAAATTATGGACGTACTTATAGAGCAAATTTTTGAAGAAATCTAGTCAGAACAAACTATATAAGAAGAAAAAATTCTTTTGCTTCCATTATTAACTAGGTACCACTATGAATCAACATATCATTGGTTTAATCAATTAATAGCTTACTTACTTAATTTGGAAGAAACCATCAAAGATGAAGATGAGGCTTTGATGTTGCTAGCTTCTCTGAAGGATGAATTTGATCATCTTGTCACCACTTTGCTATATAGGAATGATAAGATGACTTTTGATGAAGTGTGTGCTTATAATATAATATAGAGATAAAAAAGAAGTACTAGAGGGAGCATCGATACACTATAGCTGAAGCACATACAACAAAGGGTGGCTCACAAAGCTGAAAGCTAGTAAGAGGTCTCTCACAAAGCTGAAAGCCAGCAAGAAGAGGTAGATCTCGTACAAGAGGAAAGTTAGCTATGGACAAATGCGCCTTTTGTCCTGAAAAAGGTTGTTGGAAGAAAGAATATCCCTAGCTACAAAAAAGGAAGAAAAATAAAGTTGCAACATAGAAATGCATAGTTGAATGTGAAGATGATAAGATAGACTTAACACTTGTTTATCTATCATTAATATCACAATATAATGAGTGGTTTTTTGATTCAGAATGCAATACGCCTAAACAAGTAATTGTTCTTCAAGTTTGAAAAGGTAGACGGTGGTTTTGTCTAAAGAAATTATGAATAACATAGCCTTCATATCTAAGATTGAACTTAGGAATATCAATGAGACCCTAAAGGATGAAAATTGGGTTGAGGTCATGCAAGAGGAATTAAACCAATTTAAGAGAAACAAGGTTTGGAACTTAGTTCCTAGACCACAAAACTATCCCATCATAGGTACCAAATGGGTGTATAAAAATAAACTAGATGAGGTTGGTGTGATCATTAGAAACAAGGCTAGATTAGTGGTAAAGGGGTATAATCAAGAGGAAGGAATATATTATGATGAGATCTTTGCACCGGTGGCTAGACTTGAGGCAATTAGGATGTTACTTGCATTTGCATGTCACATAAACTTCAAGTTGTATCAAATGGATGTTAAAAGTTGTAATACCCTAGAAAGCCCCTTCTTGTAAGCATGAATTGATTCTCAGTTTATGGTTTAAAAGCATTGAAATGATGAAAAATAATTTTAGAGACACAGTTAGAAAGCAAATGCAAAACTTTCCGAAAATCGTCGGTGTCAAAAACACTGCAGGAAAAATAGCAGTCTGGCTAATTTAAGAATTTCAGACCCAGACTTGAGGGGATGAAATAAGTTAATTTTATATCAAATTATGGTGAAAAGAAAGAGTTGAAAAATATTTTGGAACACTAAAAATAAGAGTAATGGCAAAATTGTAAATAAAGATAATTTTGGGGGCAATTTTGAAAATCCACTATTTGGGATCCAGAAATGACCCAGAACTATTTTTAAAGGATAGAAAAACTTAAAATAAGGTATTTCACTCCCCACTCTTAAGGTTGAATCTAAACAGAATAGACAAAATAAATTATAAAAATTTTTGGGGTAAAAAATACAAATAAGAAAAATTTTGGGTCAAAAATATAATTAAACAAAGTTATGGGACCCATCCATTATAGAAATAAGCTAGGTGGCCGAAAATAATGGTGGTGGAGGTGAATAATTGATAGGAAAATGATTAATTGGTTTATTAATTAATTAAATAGGTGCCAAATAAGCCAAAAATCTAAAAATTTCTATTGTTTTGTCTTCATTTCTTTTTGGAGTTAGTTTTAGTGTATAAAGAAGAAGTCTTGGCTGCCATTTTGGAGAGGAGTGGCCGAATCACATATAGAAGAAAACCACCAAAAATATACTTCCAACCTTTCCAAAGAAAATCAACCAAAATTTGATAGGAAAAGATGAGAGAAAGAAGAGGAAGAAGAGGAAATTGATGGAAATTATGCGAGCTGTTTGGTGGAATAAAAAGGAGAAGGAATTCCATGGTTCAAGTTTAAGGTAAAGCTTCCTAAACTTAGTTATTTGATTGTATTTAAGAGTTCTAAGGTTTTATTTGGCAAATAATTGAAGTAATTAAGCTAAAAATATTAAGAATGAGTTAGGGTTAATGTAGTTTTTGAATTCTATTTTGAGGCAGTAATTTATGGATATTATTTCAAAATATTAAAGAATGAATTTGAGGATGGTTAAAACATGAAAGTTGTATATAAATATGTTAATTATATTTATGTAAAATGAATTTGGAAAATTCGAAGAGAGGAAAGAGTTATTGGGTAAAAATTGTGACTGACCTAGAATTAGGTTTTCTAGAAAATACTACTGTATTTTTATTATATAATGATAGAGATAGAATTAGGAAAAGTGTTCAACATGAAAAGTGTTTATTGTATATTATATATAATCCTGAAAAATAGTTTTGTAATTGCATTTGTGGTTTATGAGATATTAGGTCATAAGTGTAGACTGCCCGGAATGACTATTTAACAGAATATACGTTATAGAATTATATTAATTTGAGGACTTTAAATTTTGAATTAGAGAAAGTTTTAAACGTGAAAGATGTTCATTTATGTGTGATATAAATTAATGTAAAATAGTTTTATAATTGAATGAGCACAAAATTAATTATAGACATAGAAACAGGGCATGTATGGATAGAGATTTCAGGACAGTAATTTAACTTTGAAAATTCACTAATAATTGTTCAATGATCCAAAAATTATGAAATTTGGATATTTTATAACATTATGTGTTTATTTTCAATGGGAAGTATAATTACATTAATTGGTTATGTATTGATTGAGTTATTAGCAAAAGAACAGAATCTGCCAGAATAGGATTACAGGCAGAATGCAAGGTAGTAAGGCTGGTTATAGGCCTAAGTTTAAATTAACACTATAAATTGTGCAGTAATGATTTTAATGTGAATTTTAGATGTATTAGAACCTCATATGTTAAGTTTAATTAGGAATAAGAATTGAAGTAATTGGATAAGTGTATAGAGAGATATGTATAATGGAACACAGGCTATCAGTAAAGACTTCTGCACAGAAAAATCCTAGTAATTTGAAATTTTGAGGAATTTTCTTTAACATAAGTATAAGTGATGTAATTTTTTTTGTTAAATAGTATCAAAATGAAAATTAATTGAATATGTAGAGTCAAGAATGAATGAAAGACAGTGATGAATACTGTAAGTATGTGAGCAATGAACCAAGGAAATGGACTTGGAAACGGAAGGAATAAATAAAGTGCTATAGAAAGTACGCTAAGAGGTAAGTAATGTATACATCATTATGCATACCATGTTTGATTTGTTGACCCATGAACATGTTTCCTTCTTGATTAAATGCCACTTTGTTATTGATGATCATTCTTTGATTTTCCTAAAGATTGAAATTTATCGATATTTATTGATTGCTATTGATATGGAAATGCCTTTATGTACTGATTGACAAGTAAACTAATGCATATAGATCGAAAGTCATTGTACCATAATGTTCCCAATGATTACTGGCTATTGATATTGATTTTCCCTTGACCCGTTTTACATGTGAATTTGACAGAGCTACAGCTCTGACAGGGTAGTGGGAAAATACTGTCGGCGATGTGCACATTGTATTACTGATGCCCTAGCTGGGAAGGGCTATGGTCCTGGCCATAGAGTCTGATCAGCCTTATGCTTACTGATACTGATACTACTAGAGACTGTATGTTCGCATATAGTCCATACTGATATTACTGGAGACTGTATGTTTACATATAGTCCATCCCTTTATCTGTCTTATTTACAGGATACAAGTATTGTTTACCTGTTCATTGATTCTAAACTTATATCTTATTACTTACCGTTGATATTTTTTATTATCATATGCTTATATCTCATATATAATGATGTATGCATGTTCACTGAGTATTTTATACTCACCAAATTGTGGTTTCTAATTTTTACAGGGATGAGATAGAGAAAGTTGATTCCAAGTCAATTCCTTTTCTGACTTGGAATGTCAAATACATCAAGGTAGAATATTATTCACTAAAGGTTATAAGTGTCCATTCATAGAGCTCCATGGTACTGAGTATAATTAGATGATTGGGTACTATAATGATGTATGAACATTGAAATAATTGACAATTCAGTGGCATTAAAAATTGTAATGTGTAATGTATAATGATTGACAATGACAATGACAGTGAAGTGATAGAGACAGTGATACTGAAATATAATAAAAAAAAATGAAATTTTCATGTTTTGAAAAAAAATTAGAAGTGCTATGTATGATTGTTGAACTGTGAAGTTGAGGTTATAAGGCTGACAAATTATTGGGAGTGTAAAAATAATTTTTAGTGTAGGCCGTGTAATTTATGAAAGACCCGATTTTGGGTCAGGAATAAGGTTAAAATTACAAAGAAAACTCTGGCAAAATTTCTGTAAAATTTATAAGTAATAAATGGGAATTTAAGCATTGATGAGTGAATTAATATTGATTAAATGATTGATAAATTGATTGTTCATGGGTTCTACAGGTTTCCGGTGACCTTAAGTCTACTCGTGTCCTAGGAACGTCACGGCCCAAAAGTGGATCGTAACAGAGGTGGTATCAAAGCTAAAGGTTTAGAATATGTGTCATAAGTATGAATGTGTTAATAAGTGTATCATGGATCATAGGATTTTCGTCTCGTCATTTGAAGTTATTTGTTAATATAGTTATCAGCATTATCCGTTATGAACTTCTTCCTCTACTTAATGTATATATATATTATGTAATATAAAAAGAAGTGCTTATTAAGAATTGATAAAAGTGGTAGTAAATTGAAAGTGAATAAGAATTGAAAGCGACTAAAATAGATTATTGTACCGATTGAATCAGTATATGATAAGTTAATATTGAATTACTTAGGCAATATGATTGTAATAACTAAATTAGTAGCTAAG
>CANXYC010266488.1:0-24002 GCA_948193065.1 Aleurites moluccanus | reverse complement strand
TTCATCAAATCCATGAAAGCCACTGGAGCATTTGTCAACCCGAATGGCAATACTAGAAACTCATAGTGGCCATAACGAGTTTTAAATTAGTCTTGGGTATATCTCCAATCCTAATCTTTAGTTGATGATATCCAGACCTTAAATCAATCTTCGAAAAATGACTGGCGCCCTACAGCTGATCAAATAAGTCATCAATCCGTGGCAACGGATACTTGTTCTTTACCGTGACTTTATTCAGCTGCCTATAATCGATACACATTCGCAAGGAGCCATCTTTCTTTCTCACAAATAAAATCGGTGCACCCCACGGAGAACTACTAGGTCAGATGAATCCTCTATCCAATAACTCCTACAACTGAACCTTTAGCTCTTTCAGTTCTGCCGGAGCCATCCTGTAAGGTGGAATGGATATTGGATCTGTGCGTACATGCACCTCAATCTCAAACTCAATCTCTCTATCAGGGGGCAATCCTGGCAACTCCTTAGGAAAAATGTCGGGAAATTCCTAAACTATCGGTATCTGATCCAAACATACAGAAGATTTCTGCACATCTATCACATGGGCCAAGTAGGCTGAACAGCCTTTCCCTATCAACCTCTGAGCCTGTATAGCCTTTAAACCTCTTCTATGCATACAATCACTTCATATAACATGCACACATGTCAATTTCATACTTAAACACATAACATTCAAGTTAAAGAAAAAATTACCCCCTAAGTTCCCCTTTATGGTTCAAGTTATAGTTTTAGCTGTGGTGTTACATTCTACCCCCTTACAAATAAATTCGTCCCCGAATTTACTTTAAGGCTATAGGGGGAATAAAAACCAGACTCAATGAAATAGGTTGGGGTACTTATGTCTCATCTTAGCCTCACTTTCCCAAGTATATTCCTCTATACTTTTGCTACGCCATAATATTTTAACCATAGGAATGCTTTTATTTCGAAGCTATATGATATGATGATCCACAATTTATATGGGGACTTCCTTAAAGGATAATGTCTCATCAATTTCAATTTCTTGGGGTTGCAGTTTATGGGACAGATTTGGGACATACTTATATAGCATGGAAATGTGAAACACTGGATGTACATGCCCCATATTCGATGGAAGAGCTAGTCTGCATGAAACATTGCCAACCCGATCCAATATTTCAAAGGGTCGAATATACCTTGGTGACAACTTCCTTTTCTTCCCAAATCTCATCACTCCTTTCATAGGAGAGATTTTCAAAACACATGGTCACCCACTGTAAATTGCACATCTTTTCTCTTTGGATCTGCATTGCTCTTCTATCTGCTGAAAGCAGTCTTTATTCTCTATTGTATAATAGGGACTTTCTTTATTATTTCTCTGATTAAATTTGGCCCCTCTAACTGTCTTTCACCCAGTTCCACCCAACATATTGATGATTTGCATTTCCTGCTATAGAGAGCCTCATATAGTGCCATTCCAATGGTAGAATGGTAACTATTGTTGTAGGCAAACTCTATCAATGGTAGAAAATGATCCCAACTGCCTTTTAAATCCAGAACATATAACCTCAACATATCCTCTAATGTCTGGATAGTCCTCTCTGACTGTCCATCTGTCTGAGGATGGAGTGTTGTGCTAAAGTGCAAGGTAGTGCCCAATGCTTCTTGGAGTTTCTACCAAAATCTAGAGGTGAATTGAGTACCTCTATAAGATATGATCACTGTTGGTACACCATGCAACCGTACAATCTTATCCATATAAAGTTGAGCATATTGTGCAGCTGTGTAAGTTGTCTTTACTTCTAAGAAATGAGCTGACTTAGTTAATCTTCCACTATCACCCATACTGAATCATACCCTTTCTGTGTTCTTGGCAAACCCACCACAAAATCCATAGTTACTTGGTCCCATTTCCATTCTGGTAGCTGAATCTCTTGTAGCAAACGTGAAGGTTTTCGATGTTCAAATTTCACCTTCTGATAGGCTAAGCATTTAGAAACAAACTTTGCTACATCACCTTCATGTTTGGCCACTAATAAAATTCCTTCAAGTCTTGGTATATCTTTGTTACCCTTGGATGTACTGTGTAAGGAGAGTAGTGAATTTCCTTTATGATTTGCTCTTTGTACCCTTTAACATCAGGAAAACAAAATCGCCTCTTATTTTTTAACACATCTGCCTCAATAGAAAAGTCAGGAGCTTTGCCATTTTGAACTAAGTCTTTGATCTTGACACACTGTGGATCTTCATTCTAGGAGTTCTTTAATTCATCTACAAGCAATGACTTCACTTGGAACTGGGCTATCAATATTGTTTCCTGCTCCTATGTTTCCAAATTCAGAGTCAAACCATTAGCCATCAACTCCCGCAATTCCCTTACTAGTGGTCTTTCTGTAGCAGTCATATGTGATAAACTTCCCATTGATTTTCTACTAAGGGCATTTGCTACCACATTTGCTTTCCCAAGGTGATACAGAATCTGACAGTCATAGTCCTTTAGCAACTCAACCCATCTCCTCTGCCTTAAGTTCAGTTCTTTCTGCTGTAAGATGTACTGTAAACTTTTATGATCAGTGTAAAATTCACATCTCACCCCATACAGATAATGCCTCCATATCTTTAAAGCAAAGATCACTGCTGCCATTTCTAAATCATGGCTGGGATAATTTACCTCATGTTTCTTTAATTGGCGGGATGCATAGGCAATCACTTTCCTATCCTGCATCAAAACACAACCCAAACCAATCCTCGAAGCATCACAGTATATAGCAAAACTGCCTGCCTCAGTAGGAAGAGTCAACACTAGTGCAGTGGTCAAACAAGTCTTAAGAGTCTGGAAACTCTTTTTACATTCATCATTCCACTAAAACTTCACCTGTTTTCAGGTCAACTTTGTCATTGGTGCAACAATTCTGGAAAAGTCTTTAACAAATCTACGGTAATACCCTGCCATACCCAGGAAACTCTTGATCTTAGTAACAGTAGTGGGACGTGGCCAATTTGCAACTGCTTCAACTTTCTGTAGATCCACCTTTATCCCATCTCTGCTAACAACATGTCCCAAAAATATCACCTCTGTCAACCAGAATTCACATTTAGAAAATTTTGCATATAGCTGATTATCCCGCAATAACTGCAATGTGATTCTGAGATGTTCTTCATGTTCCTCTTTGCTCCTGGAATACACCAAAATATCATCAATGAAAACAATGATGAATTTATCTAGAAATAGTCTAAATACCCTATTCATCTTATCCATGAATGCTGCTGGAGCATTTGTCAATCCAAATGGTAGCACTAAAAACTCATAGTGCCCATACTGTGTTCTAAAAGCAGTCTTTGCAATGTGTTCACCTTTTATCCGCAACTGATGGTACCTTGACCTCAGATATATCTTGGAGAAGAAACAGGCTCCTTGTAATTGATCAAACAAGTCATCAATTCTGGGCAAAGGATATTTATTCTTTACTGTCACCTTATTCAATTGCCTGTAATCAATACATATTCTCAATGACCCGTCTTTCTTCTTTACAAAGAAGATTGGTGCTCCCTAAGGTGAACTACTGGGCCCGATAAAATTCTTATCACACAATTCATGCAATTTCTTTTTCAACTCCTTTAGCTCTGGTGGTGCCATCCGATAGGGTAGAATAAATATGGGATCAGTACCAGGATACACGTCAATTTCAAACTCAATCTCCCTTTCTGGTGGCAATCCTGGAAGATCATCTTGAAATACATCAGAAAATTCTTTTACCACAGGAATCTGCTCTAACTCTCTGGATACCCCTATAAGGTCAATCACTAATGCCAAATAAGCAATATTCCCATTTTTCATCAGCCTCTTTACCTATACTGCAATTATTAACCCTGATATGTGTTGGTTTGTCTCCTCCTGAAATATAAACTTTTCCTGTCCATCGGGTCGAAACTTTATTTTTTTTAATGCATAATCAATGGTAGCTTTATGATCAATCAACCAATCTATACCCAGGATAACATCAAACTCCAATATAGGTAACTCAATCAGTTCAGCAGATAAGGATCTATCACAAATTCTCACATCACAAACATCATACTTATGCTCTACAATAACCTTATCTCCCATTAGTGTGGCTATCTCTAAGGGCACAAGTAAAGGTTTTCTACCCAACCCTGATTTCATAGCAAAAACAGGTGACACAAAGGAATGGGTTGCACCAGAAAAAAATAATACATAAGCCACTATATCATATATAGAAATCATACCTACTACAGTTTCATGTGATTTCTGGGTTTGCTACTGGGTCACTGCAAAGACTTATCCCTGGCCTCTACCAGCTGTTGATTGTCCCACTGTTGGACTCTGTCCTGCTGGTCTGCCTCTACCTGTACTCCCCCTGCCCATCTGCACTGATGGCTGTGAAGATCTTGCCTCTGAAGGCTATGTAGCTCTAGGCATAAGGAAATCTTTGTAAAAGTGCCCGAACTATCCACATTTAAGGCATGCCCCTACGACATGCCCCAAAATGTCTCCTCCTGCAAAAAGTACAAGTGGGCACAACTGATGTCATCTGCGTTGGTCTAACAGGACCTCTGAAATAGCTAGAAATAGGAGGCCTCATACTCATGCCTTTACCAAAATCTTGCCTCTGACTAAGAGGTGGCAATGACTGTACTGGCCTAGGAGGAGGTCTAAATGCAACAGACTGGGATGTCCCCTCCCCAGGTCTATGGAATTCTCCTCCTCTTACCCTTTTCTTTTGTTCCCTATCAGACCTTTCTTCCTTGTATTTTGCCTCCATCTGGGCTGCTTTATCAATGGCCCGACTCAGGGAAGTAAACTCCATAGCCAACAAAATGTTATGCAGAGTTGCATACAAACTTCTCCTGAATAGCCTAATCAGATCATCTTTAGAAGGAGCAATCTTTCTGGCATACTTGCTCAACCGTCTGAATTCTCTAGCATATTCCAGGATAGACATGTTCCCCTATCTCAGCTGTTCAAACTTTACAATGTTTCTCTCCCTTAAAGCCTCTATAAGAAATTCATCCATCATTCTTTGTTTAAATTCTGCCCAAGACATTGGATCATCACTGTGGATATTTTCATCAATGTGCTCCATGAACCAGGTAGTAGCATCAGTCTCCAGTAACAATCCTACCAGCTCTATAGTCCTGGCATCAGAACAAGGTAGTGTGTGAACCATCTTGTCTACCCTGTCAATGAAATCACTGGGGTCAGTACCATACTCCCATGAAAAAGTAGGCAGTCTCAATCTCATGAACTCCCCAACAAATACACCACCCTCTGGTATAACCCCCCGTACTCTGTCCCCCTGTAATACTACTGGCTCCCTCTGAAGTACTGGTGGGATCACAGGCTATACCACTGGCTGTACTGGAGGTGGAGGTGGCTGCTGTACCACTGTAGGCTATGCTGCAAAATGAGTCTGGATGGTCTATAATATTTCCTATCTCATTTCTTGCATCTTCTGTCTCTAGGGTGCATCATCCATCTGATCAGACTCTGTACGTCTCCGTGACCTAGGTGGCTCAGACTGAGTTCTCCACATAGCAGATGTATTGGAAGCAACCTCTGCTTCCTCACAAGACTCATGAAATTCACCCTCTCTAATAGGCCTAGCCTCTCTGACATCTTATCACACTGTACAAATCAACATATAAAAGAATATTTAGATCATAGGTACGCAGAATTTCAAACAATGAAGAAGACTTGTCATTTTGACGATATATGAATATCCTAGATTCCATGGTACTTCTATTGCTATCAATATGCAAACACTATAGATTATATAAACCTTTAGCTCTGATACCACCTTTGTCACGACCCAACCTGGGAGCCGTGACGGTCCTAGGGTACAGGTGTTGCCTAAGCTACCAGTACCACGGACAACCCCTTTATCTATATGATATGGCAAACAATTCAATATCAAGCTTAAATAGCTTAACAATTCTATAAAAATTAGGGTAGCATCTCCTCTATAAAAGGACTATGCCCAGTTGTAAAACATGCAATAAACACTTCCAATAAACTTTATCATAAAACTCATATCACTATCAACAACGATCCCTCTGGATCTCTAATATCAACTCAATATATTTGTATATCATACTATATCCATCCATAGCATTATATATGCAAAATCACATAAATACAATCACATACATATACATGCCCCTATTTAATTTACAGTAACATAGAATGTCTATACTGTACAAATATTTACATATACTTTTGGGACTAGAAGATTAAATGCCACAATTATCAAAATTCCACGGTGAGGATAGAAGATGCCTATAGAATATGAGCCTCACTGCAGACCTGAAAATGATAACCACTAAGGGGGTGAGTATAAAAATACTCAATGAATCCATATGTATAAAAATGCAGTAGATGTCATATTACCATAGTTGCCCATATATGGCCTGTAGAATCAATATAAGATAACAAGTATAGAGTATAACAAGTATCCATATAATTATCCATGTAATTATCCATCTATAAATGTATCTAGTATATGAGTCAACGCACATATGATATAACAGGATTGAGTCTAGTAATATGTGTAATCATACTGTCTGTAATAAGCGCAATAATAAAGTGCATAAATCACTATACGCACAGGGGATCAACCTTTACGACTAGAGAATATTACACCCTCCCTAGCATGGGTCAATTTAATTAATACTAGAGAATATTACACCCTCCCTAGCAAGGGTCAATTTAATTAACACCAGTGTGCACACGGTCGATGAAATTTTCACTACACCATCGATGTAGTCCTGTTACAATACCATATGGGTGTGTCTCCATATAACCATCAATATAGCATAAATATATATCATATAGCTGTAGAATATTCATATATATATTTATAATGAATAATAGGACAAGTTTGGTTTAAGTCAAAAAAATATTCGGCGGGGCCTAGTTGCGCTGCCGCAACTGACACTGGCCGATATGGGTCCGTTTTGGGATTTTTGAGTAGTTTCTGGTTAACTATGTTACTAAAGGATTTAGGTGGACCATGAAGTACCATTTTAAAGCTTATGTCAAGACTAGAATATTGGGCCAAGTGGTGGCCCAATTGATTTTCTGGATTTTATTTTATAGACAGACAAAGTTTAGGTCATTTTAGGTCGTTTCGGTAGGCTTATTTACGGGCCAATATGTACTGTAGGTACTTTTGGATATTAAACTTTGTTTTATCAGTCCAAATGACTTTTCATATGATATTTGATGCAAATCATGTATGATTATATATATATACTCACCTTAATTGCAATTAAACCACTTTAGCTCCCAAATCACTGTCGGTAGCCCTAGTCGGCCCGCCGTTCTACACTCCCAGCTGAAGTACTTGAAGGTTCACCTATTTCCACATATAACACTTTGTTAAGAATTTAAAATATCACAAAACATGTTATTCACATAAATAGACATCAAACATACATATTATACACTATAAACCTCACATTGCACAATTTACACATTTTTCAATCCTTTATGCATCCAATCCATTCTATCACCACATTTGACATACATTTCATATATTCATTACTTATATACTATATTAAGAACTCATATACACTTAGTTCATCATTTCATATCAAACATACACCATAACTCACATATGCTTTCCAAGTACCTATATCAATCATCTTTTACATATCTAAACCTATACATTTCCATTACTTATACCATTAAACCATATTCAAACTTTACCTTTCAAATTGCATCAACCTAACACATTAAACAAACAAACTCAATATTGTTTAACTTAAATGGAATTCATTCCATTCATTCATTTTTCAACACCAATCCATCAAATAACATACATATGCATCAAATGTATAACATTTAACCATTTAAACCTATTAACATCAAAACACTAAACCATCATTCGAGCTTACCACATTCGGCCAAAATGAGAATCCATTCAAATGGATTTCTTTCCATCAAATAACTATTAATTCATTACATTCACATTAAATACAACTCATTCTATCATTTAAACCTATAAAACATCAAACATCAACCCATTATTCACACTTCATATGGTTCGGCCAAGATGAGTTTCCCTCCAAATGGATTTGTTTCCTTTAAATGATCACTAATTCATGTTAAACACATCAAATACACATCATTTGAACAAAAAAATTTATCAAAAAAACACTTTGATTCATTCCTTTTCCTATTAGGGCTTGGTTTCCAACTTTTTGATTTTCTTCCAACCTAAACACATTTTTGTCACCAATTAACATCAAAGAAAATCTTAGGAACTCAATTAAACCAAAAGAATTACAAAATCACTTACTTTTTCAATAGTTCTTCAAAATCTTCAAAGCTTTGATTTTCCACTTTTTCTTATTTTTCCTTTAAATCTATGGATATATTTGTGTTTAGGATGATGAAATTAACATGTTTGATTCAAGAAATGAAAGAAAACAACAAGGTATGGTGAAGATCAATGGTGGCCGAAACCAAGAATGGAGGAGAGAGAAAAGTTTGGTTGGTGAATCAATAAGGAAGATGAAGAATGATGAAGGGGTAGGAAAAATAAACTTTAAATATCAATGGAGCAATCCTATGCTTTGAGCTTATGATAGAAATGATGAAACCTAACTATTCAACCATTCAAGTCTTCATCTTTTCTTCCAATGGTTTGATTTAAGTAAACCTAAAATGATACCATAGACTTGCATACACCATATAAGTCCATAATGCATAGAAAAAGACTAAACTACCCCTAGTTTAATTGAAATCCCAAACCGAGCAGCTTTGCCCGGGATTATTTTCTACCGGGTTTAATTCTCCAACAATTATTCATTTAAACATAATATCATCGTTTTCATGTCCTAATTTTCTTTTCTACCTTTAAATATAGTGTTAATTTCCATAAAACTCGAAGGGGATGTGAAATGACCATTTTGCCCCCAGTTCATCAAAAACTCAAATTTACCCGATTTCTTCCTAACAGCCTTTAAACCTCTTCTATGCATACAATCACTTCATATAACATGCACACATGTCAATTTCATACATAAACACATAACATTCATAACATTCAAGTTAAAGAAAAAATTACCCCCTAAGTTCCCCTTTATGGTTCAGGTTATAAGTTTAATTGAGGTGTTACAACGAGGGGTTATGACTCCATATGGGTGATTGTAGATTGATTGATGAAATTTACTCATTTTATGGAGGTTAAGACCAGTTACACTGCAGCTCAGTACGCACAGTTGTTTGTAGATAAGATTGTGCGACTTTATAGGGTTCCTTTAATGATCATTTCACATAGAGGTACATAGTTCACTTCTCGATTTTGGCAGAAATTTCAAGAGGCTATGGGTACTCAGTTACGGTTCAATATTGGTTTCCATCCGTAAACTGATGGGCAGTTAGAGAGGACAATCCAGACTTTGGAGGATATGCTTAGATTGTGTGTTCTGGATTTCAAAGGTAACTGGGATTATTATCTGCCATTGATTGAGTTCTCTTATAATAACAGTTACCACTCTTCTATTGGTATGGATCCATTTGAAGTACTATATGGTAGAAAATGTAGATCTTCAGTATGTTGGGTGGAGCCAAGGGAGAAGCAGCTAGAGGGGCCACAATTGATGAGAGAGACTATGGAAAAGGTGCCCTATGATCAGAGATCGGATGAAGACTGCCTTCATTAGGCATAAGAGTTATTCTGATCCAAAGAGGAAGGATATACATTTTGCAATTGGTGATCATGTCTTCCTTAAGATCTCATCGATGAGGGGTATTATAAGATTTGGGAAGAAGGAAAAGTTGTCACCAAGGTTTATAAGCCCATTTGAGATTCTTGAGAAGATAGGTAATGTGACCTATAGAATGGATCTTCCACCCAATATGAGCCGTGTACATTCGGTTTTCCACATCTCAATGCTGCGAAAATATATGTCTGATCCATCACATATATTAAAGGTACAAGATGTGGGACTCAATGAGGACTTGTCGTATGAGGAGTATCCAGTGGAGATAGTTTATCGACAAGTCAGACAGTTGCGGAATAAGGAGATCCCTATGGTTAAGGTGCTTTGGAGAAATCAATCGATGGAGGAGTGCACATGGGAGAGCGAGCAGGAGATGAGAGGCAAATATCCATTCTTGTTCCAGCAGTGAGGTATGTATTTTATTTAAATTCGAGGACGAATTTATTTAAAGGGGGTAGAATGTAATACCCTAGGAAGTCCTAACATATATGCTTGAATTAATTCTTAGTATGTGGTTTAAAGGCATTGAAATGATGGGAAATAATTTTTGAGACACAGTTAGAAAGCAAACTAGTTACTTTTTAAGAAATCGGTAATGTCGGGAATACTGCCGAGAAATTAGTAGTCCGATCAAAAGAAGAATTTCTAAACTTGATCAGGAGATAAAAAGATCACCTTAATACATGTATAATTTTGTTAAAAAGAAAGAAGTAAAAAACATTTAGGAACACTGAAAAAGTAACCAATGACAAAATTTTAAATAAATGGAACTTTAAGATGAATAGTGGAAATGAGTATGTCTGAGTTTCAGAATGACTTTGAAACTATTTTTATAAATAAGGATAAATTAAAATAAGCCTATTAAATCCCCACATTGGAATCTAAATCCTGACATAATTAACAAAATAAATTACAGAAGAAGTTGGGGTCAAAACCTAATTACTTGAAAATTTAGGGACTAAAATATAATTTGCCATTATGATTTTTATAAATAAGCCAACACTTAACCAATTTTGCTATCTTCTTCTTTTTCTTCAAAGGTGGTCGAACCCTTCTTCTTCCTCCATCCATTCCATTTCTTCATTTTCCAACCAAGTTTCTTAAGGAAAATTCATAGAAATCTAGCAAATCAACTTAGTTCTTTCATTTGCTACCATTATTTTGCTTGGAAGAACAAAGAAATTTAAGGAATTTCTTCATCATCATTTTGGCCACTTCACTCCATCAAGGTAAGGAATTTGGTTGTTCAATTTTATGGTTTAGTTAGATGATTTTAAGGTTGAATTTGATGGGTTTTAGGTTAGATTGCATCAATTGATTTATTTTGATAGAAATGCCTAATTTGACTAACCTAATTGAAGTTGTATGCCTTAGCTATGTGAATTAGAGTTAGTTTTTATTAATTGATGTTAGAATATGTTAATTGGAGGCCATTAGGTAACTAATTAATGGTTATTTTGGTGTAGAACATAAAGGTTGCCAAAGTTGCGCTATTTGCCTCATTTGAAGAATTGTGATGGAAATCAATTTTTCAAAGCATTTGGAAGGTTTAGGTGAGTTTTATATGCATCAAATAACATGCCTTATACCTTAGATTGAACATTGGAAACCATATATGAAACTTGAGTTTTGGCCGAACCATTATCTACTATTCATCCTATGAATTTTGTTTGATTTTCTTTGAAATTCCTTAGCTATTTTCATGCCTTTAATGTTGTTTGCCATTGTATATTTGATACCTATTGTGTACCCTACAATGTGGTTTTTTTGTTGGTTGATTGGGCATGTCAAACTTGCACCAAAACCTAACCTAAAGGCTTGCCCATTTTGTGCCCACCAAGTGTTTAATTAAATGCCTAGTTATTTTTGCCTTGGCCTATTGCTTTGTATTCTATAGTCCTACCATTTGAATCCCATCGTCGCTAGTGATATTGGCATGCCAATTGGCCTACCATTTTCCTTTGCCGAGCCAACTTTTGTTCCATGTCTTTG
This sequence comes from Aleurites moluccanus, assembly GCA_948193065.1. Lineage (NCBI taxonomy): Eukaryota > Viridiplantae > Streptophyta > Magnoliopsida > Malpighiales > Euphorbiaceae > Aleurites > Aleurites moluccanus. The sequence continues at coordinate 12,284 of CANXYC010266488.1, read as the reverse complement.
TTGATTACCAAGCCACTTATCATTGATTATATATCATCTATTGCAATGCCATTGATTCTATTGATAATTGATTGATTGATATGGAGGATATCATTGTTGCATAATGGTGTCCATTGATATGTTGTTTCCTTATATTGATCTTAATGTGACTTGACAGAGCTACCATTCCGACAAGGTAGTGGGAAAATACTGTCGGCGATGTGTACATTATATTACTGATGCCCTAGCTAGGAAGGGTTATGGTCCTGGCTATAAGACCGGATCAGTCTCATGCTTATTGCTTTGGATATTACTGGAGACTGTATGTTCACATATAGTCCATACTGATTCTACTGGAGATTGTATGATTTCATATAGTCTATCCCTTTATCTGTCTTTCCATATGATACCAAGCGTATGATACATTTATTGACTATTCTGTCACCATCTATTATTGATTCTGTAAATTGTTTGTATTGACCTATTGGCACTATTATTCCATTTTTTACCTATTATTTTATTGGTGATGCATATAGATTCAGTGAGTATCTTATATACTCACCCTTTTGCTTTGTTTACCCTTTTAGGAGAGGAGTAGATTGCAGAATCCCTTTGATGTATATATTCTGAATTTTGTATTTTGATGTTCATAGTCTAGCTGCTTCATGGGGTATGTATGGGATAGTTAGGATATGAACATTTATATGTATGTGATGATGTTTTATGATATATAATGATAATATGAGATGTGATGATATTTACTACAGCTAACATCACTAGATTACAGAAATAATTACAGAATAACAGAATGAATGGTAATTAAGTAAAATAAATAATTAATTGATGGTTATAGATTATGCATGTGATACTAAGTTCTACGGGTGCCGGTCGCCATTAGCATCTCCCACATCCTAGGACCGTCGCGATCCGAAAATGGGTCGTGACATTTACAATCTGAGTATTCATATTTTACCTCTATGCTCTCACCCAAGAGAGTAAATATTTCTAGAGGTATTAACATCAATTATTTTTCAATTCCAAATTTAGATGCAAATGTAGGTGATACAAAGGAATGTGTGGTACCAGAATCAAATAATATTTGAGCTAATTCACATAACACAATAATCTTACATGATTTTTGAGCTTCTTGAGCATTAACAGCAAATACCCGGTCTTGCCCTCTACCAGCTGGTGCCTGACCACTAGTCTATCCTTGTCCTAATCCCCTACCTCTACCTTTGCCTCTGCCCCCTATGTCCCTCTGGTCATTTCTACTCATTTTTACAATAGGTTGTGAGGTTGCTGTAGTAGTCTGTTGCTCTCCCCATAAAGGACAATTCTTCATATAGTGACCATGTTGGCCACATTTCAAACATGCACATGTCTGTCTTCTGCATTCACCCCATGCCGCTTCCCACAAAATCACATGTGGGAACATTAGTTGTCTGCAGTGGTGGTCTAGATGATCCTTGTGAAAATCTTGATGCAGACTGCCCAGTGGTACCTCTGCCCTAACCTCCCTTCTGACCACCTGTCTGTAGTCTCTGCTTAGTTCTAATTGATGTAGTCTCTGTCTGTCTCTGCTGAGAACTCCCTTCACCTCTTCTCTATTGTCTTCCAGTCTCAATCTTCCTTTTCTATTCTATTTTTACTCTTTCTTCTTTATACTTTTTTTCCATTTGGACTGGTTGATAAACAATCTTGGATAAGGAAGAACACTCTACAGATAACAATGCATTATATAAGGAGGCATGCAATCCCCATCTAAACCTATTGATCAGGTCTGCTTCAGTAGCTACAATCTTGCTGGTATATTTACTTAGCCTGATAAACTCATTAGCATAATCTTATGCTCAGGTTGCCCCGTTCCAGTTGTTCAAACTGAATTATGTTTCTATTTTTAACTCCCTCTGTCAGAAATTCATCCAACAATGCAACCCTAAATTGTGCCCAAGTTGATGGTGCATCACTGTATAATTGTGTCTCAATGTGCCTAGAAAATCAAGTTTAGGTCTTCTCTTTTAATAATAAACCAACAAGCTCCACCGCTCTAACATCTGAATATGGAAGTCTTCTTACCACCTTCTCTATTTACTCTAGAAAATTAATAACTTCCTCAACTCTTCCACCTTTATATTATGGCGGACTCAGCTTCAGAAAGTTAAGCATGTTGATTCCACTCTCATCAATCACTATGCAACCCCTATACCATTGGCCTAACTGGTGCAGCAACAGGTGGCACAGGTACCGGTGGAATAACTAGTGGAACGACTGGTGGTGCAGGTGGTGGCACTACCTGTCTTTCCCTTCTCAGTTCTTGTAGTTCTCTTCTCAATTCTACCAAATCAAGGAAAATGGTTTATAGAAATCAAATATAAATGTATATGCACTGGAAAAAATAATAACCATGCATATATAACAAATACTGGGCTATGAAATGTATATTATTATCAATATAACATGTAAATAGCATAAGGTGGATCATACCCTATGGCCAAGACCATAAACCTTCCCAGCTAGGGTATCACTGGAATTTCATTATGCATAATGTTGATGGTATTTACCCACTACCCCATCATTAAGGTAGCTTTGTCATACAAATATTAGAATAGGCTATAGATAGCAAATAAAATATAAAATAGGCAAGAAAATCAACAAGGTTCAGTTTCTGTAACTTCAGCTCAATTGAGCTATTTAGGCAAGCAAACACATATAAGATCATTCTCCTTAACAAAGGAACATTATATTATAGGCAAAATTCTACAAAATACATTTAGAATACAAGTTCAAAATATGTCAAGAAGACACATTTACACTGGTGACAAAAAAAGTCACCCATTTTAGCAAATTTGGAAACAATTGATTTCTTAAGGAAATTAACAAAGGTCATTTCGTCAAGCACTTGATGTGCACCACATTAGGACCAAATAAATATAGTTTTGGGACATATTAATAAAAGTCCAAAGTTCATAATTAAAACCCCAATGGCAACAAACACAAAGGCAGTCTCAAACAGGGTTTATATACATCAATAAACAACACTATCACAGCTTGAATTCAAGGAAAATTCAAGGGAATGAAAAATGTTAAAAGGATGCAGGTTTCATATTCATTTCAAATTGAACAAATGAAGGTTTAAATATGCATAATAACATACATACGACTCACCAGAACCGACGGTTAGATCGTTTACGTGATAAAATGCCAATTTGCCTATAACAGGCAAAAGCAGTGTTCTTCAGTTTCCTCCAATTCTACAATCAATTTTATCACATATTTAGCCTTAAATTGATGCTAACTAAAATATTTAAACATTAATTAGAATTATGAAAACCTATACCAAAAATCCAATTTAAGCATAAACCTAATTTTAGGTTTTTTCCAATTTCAATCGAATCTTGAAATCTATCGATCAAATAATGTTTCTAATCATTTATATAGCTTAAATGAATCAAAATAATGAAGAAAACATCATACTCACCTGAATTCAAGGTGTGGTCTAAATTTAATTTAGTGTTCTCTTCAATTTCTAGCTTGAATTTCTTAAAATTTTCAATGGAAACTAGTTTAATCAAGTTTTCTATCGATTTTGCTTGTAGTTTGAAAGAAATTGGTGGAGTTTTGGGTGGAGAAGAGTTTCAACTATAACAATGGAGGAAGGAGAATAATTTTCTAATTTTTGAAGAATTACATGGCTATTTATATTAATTAACTTTCAGATAATTCAATTTTCCCCCCAATACTTCTTGTATTCACAATTTGAACCCGAAACTTTTAACTATTTATCTTTTTGTCCTATTTCAATTTTGAAATAGTATTTCTTATATTTCTCCAACTTATGAGTCTAATGGTGATATTGAAAATTTAAAATTCTAAACCCATTCGTTAATCAAAACGTCGGCATGCTTAGTTATCTATCGGTATAATTTTTAGTGATTTGTCAAATCGAGCAAGTATGATATTCTAATGTTTAAATCAACTTTATTTATACTTAAATAACATATATTTAATGTCTTATGGATGAAATTTGAGGGTGTTATAGTACTGAATAAGAATGAGGCTGAGGATGAAAAAGAGAATGAGGTTGAGGATGATGATGCATATGGGAATGAGAATGATGATGATGATAGTGCTACAATTGAGAATGAGAATGTGGTTGATGATGATGATGAAAGTGAGAATGAGAATGTGGAGGGAAATGAGAATGTGGAGGGAAATGTGAATGTGTATAGGAATGAGAATGAGACTTACATATGGAGTATTGATTCAAAAAATGAGTATGTACCACCACATGAAAAGAGTGAAATGTCAATTGAATATGAGTCTGGTTGCAATGAGCCTAGCTGGCTTTATGACAATTTAGAAGGGAGTGATGATGACATTTTCAATAATGTCACATCTAGTCCAACATATGGGGGAGTTAAAGTTGGAGATAGTGATGAGGTTGCATAAGGAATTAGGAAAGGCTCTTAGAATGTAGAGGCAGAAATAGGTATGGATTTAGATGAAAATGATTACAAGGAATTCTATAATGATATGGTTGATTGTGATGAATTACACAGTTTGAAGGGATTAGATGATGATATTGAAACATATCTTGATTTTAATGAGAACTCTATCATGCATAACCCCCAATTATGTAAAAGGGATGAAATTTGTTAATCACAAGATTCTTAGAAAAGCTTTGAAGGAATGGGCAGTGACAAGAAGTTTCCATTACACATTTGTCAAGAATTTATCCAAGAGAATTACAGTAATTTGTAAAAATAAATGTGGGTTTAGGTTTCATGCATCTGTAGTGGGTCAAAGTAATACCTTTCAAATTAAATAATTCACACCTATTCATAAGTGCTCTAGTGATTGGAATAACACTATTTTGAATTCAAGGTACTTAGATGAGAAGTACCTTGATGAGATAAGAGATAATCCAAGATGGCATGTGATTGCAATGCAGAAGCATATCCAAAGGAAACTAAAAACAAAAGTCACTACAGTTGCATGTCACAGAGCTAAACAGAAGTCTGAAAAGATAATAGATGAAGATGTAAAGGAACAATACATAAGATTATGGAATTATGCAAAGGCAATTAGAGTTACAAATGCTAGAAGTATGGTTAAGTTGCAACTGAGTAAGTGCTTAAGAGTTTGATGGATAAAGTAGGTGATACTGAAATGGGATTTGAAGACACCAATAGTTCTTTACACATATATGTACACGTGTTTTAGTATATGTATGTGTCATTTGCTACTCAAAAGAAAGGTTTTTTCTCATGTTTAAGACCAATCACTAGTATAGATGGCTGCCATTTGAAAACATCTATGGGAGGACAGTTGTTATATGCAGTGGTTAGAGATGGTAATGATAACATGTATCCATTAGCTATTGCATATATTGATGTAGAAGACAAGTCAAGTTGGATATGGTTCTTGAAGCTTCTGTTTGAAGATTTTGGATTCCCTGCAGAGACAGGCTGGGCATTCATTTCAGACCAACAAAAGGTAACTATTTATATTATATTGCCATTGCATCTTGTTATAATATTAGTTAATAATCCATAATTGATTTATGTTTTGTATTTTTTTTATAGGGTTTAATAGAGGCATTTGAAAATGTAATACCAGATGTATAGCATAGATATTGCATCAAACATATGTATGAAAACTATAAGAAAGTGTTTAGAGGGTTAGAATAAAAAAAAAAGACTTTGGTTTGCAGCTGGTACTAGTACAAAGAAGAGATTTAGTATCAAATTGATAAACTTAAAGATTTGGATGAAAGGGCATATGAATGGGTTATGAATCGTGATCCACTCATATGGTCAAGATCACATTTTTCCTTACATACAAAATGTGATGCATTGCAAAATAACATCAGTGAGTCATTCAATTCCTATCTAGGTGTAAGTAGAGATATGTCAATACTAAGCATGTTAAAATGGATTAGAAGAAGGTATATGTAGAAGTTTTATATGAAATATACTAGTATGCTTAAATATGAAGGGGATATATATCCAAATATCCAAGATGCATTAAAGAAGATTAAGCTTGCAATTAAGGATTACTTGCTATCCCAGTTGGACAAAAGAAATATGAGTTTGACTACTTTAATACACAAATATTATCAATTTAGTGGAAAAAACTTATAGTTGTAGGATGTGGGATTTGTCATCCATCCTATGTAAACATGTTGTGTCAGCCATATATAAAAATAGGTAGCAACTTGAGTCTTATGTGTATAAGTACTACTCTAAGGAAACCTACTTGTAACTTTATAAGCACCCAATTAATCTAGTGCCAAGTAAGAAAGAATGGGAAAAAACATAATATGATCATATTTATCCTAACAAAGTTAGAAAACCTATTGGAAGACCAAGGAAAAAAAACTGATAGTTTATGAACCCAAAAATCCTTATAGAGTATCTAGAGTAGGAAAAAATGTGAGATGTGGTAATTGTGGACAATAAGGCTATAATTTAAGGGGATGCAAAGCTAGTGTTACAGGAAAGACAAAGTGGTAGAAACATATGAGGCTAAAAGTATAGAGACAACAATCTGGAAATCAAGAATTTTCAATAATGGTAACTTAACTTGTACACATTAAACATTATCTATAAATGGATGCAATTAATAATTTTTTCCTTTCATTTATAGTGATGTAGTATGAAGGAGTAAGAAGAAACAAAGGAAGGCCTAAAAATGTTAATGTGACTGATAACCTACTAGGAAATATGGGACAAAATCAAGAATATTTCTAAATATAATATTGAATTTGTACTTTTATACCGTTATATAGGACTAAAAGAGTCAAATATGTAAGAATTTATACCAAATGAAGTTATAAGGGTGCATTCATCCTAACCTCCTCCCAGACAATAAAAAATATGCATTTTCAAAACCTATTTAATTTCCAAGTATCCATAATGATTTGCACAGGACAGTAAATCACAAAGGTCTAAAACCTCATTGAGTTCATCACAACCTGATAGTGGACAAGCAAGTAAATATGCAAATGATGGTAATAGGACGCATTCATCCCAACCTCCTTTAAGGCAAGCAAATTTGAGACCTAAAATCAAACAACATGCAACAAGAAGAGAAGCAACTAATTCACCTATAATTGTCTTTAAAAATTTCAAAAGAGCATATAAATTTTCCTCTTTTATTGATTCAATAGAAGATAATAGAGTAACAATTAATAGATATTACAACTCAACCAAGAAATCTGCCCTAGGACAACTATGATATGATGTGCTTTCTTCAGAAATGTTTTAGTTATGTGTTAACTATGGATGGTTATGCAATATGTTTTTGTTAGCCATCTTACCTGTGTTTTGAGTATATAATTTTCAATAAGTGGAGATGTAATTAAGGGCATTTTGTTAGTATAAAAAGAAAAAAAAACTAGCCATAGACATTTTGTTCCTCCACATATGACATGTATATGATAATTTTTATATGTAATTGGTATTTTATTGGTATATATGACATGTGGAAATTTCAATTATATGCAAATTATAATTAAATCTCAATCTTTTAGAAATTTTGATTTAATGAAAATGTGGATTATACAATATCAAATATGGAAATCATTAATTACAGGTAGGCACATGCATAAAACTAAAAGTGCATAATTATTGCACAATTATATTTCATTTAGATATTTTAACAAATATCTTTAATACAAACCCTTCCATACAAATTATGGTAAGCATAAATAGTCATTCCCCTTTGGCTTTCCCACTGCTAACCAAAAAAAAAGAATATAAAAATCAACCCAAATATCACTAGCATTACTAGACAATTGCATTTCTTCATATTTTTTTCCACAAGCAAACGACAATTTTTCATTCCAAATCAACTCTAACTACAACTGTCTCACTTCTGCTTGCGAAATTCCTAAGGGAGCCTTTTATTGATTTATTTTCTTATTCAACTTGTAATTTTCCATTTCCAATTCAACTTCTCTTACATTACAAATGGTTATTTCATCCTCGCACTCTATTATCTTTGAAAGCAGAATGGGTAAAACCTCACTACCTTTATCACATATTCTCATATCAATACATTGAAAAAACCTTTATCACATATTCTCATATCAATACATTGAAAAAACTTACAATTTATACCCAAATGATAACACCCATATAAATTTCTCACTGGTACTACTAACGTGCATTCACACCTGGGACAGCTGTTATAACCAAAACCAATGACTTATGAGAAATTTGATATTTGTGAGTGAGAGGAACTAGATGCAAGCGAAGGAGATTGTATTATTTCATTGGCACTTGTATGATTAAAGATGACAAATTCTTTATTTTTTTTTTTATTTTTATATTTCATGTGGCGAATGAGTAACACATAATCGTCACATCATATATTACAAAAATTATTTTATAAATTAGCGTATTTAATAGTGTCAGCCAATTTATCATTTAAGTGTCTAACTGTAGGATTCATAGGAATCAAATTGTCATAAAAAAATCGCTAATGCTAATTCAACCAATATCAAACCTGTTGGACCCCTTGGGTTTGATGTTAATTTTGATGATAACAAAACATATTAATGTGTTAATTATGTTAACAAATTTGTTTAAGTTTGTTAAGGCATGAGAAATCATGACCAATGATTATTTATAGATTTAACACAATTTGAAAGAGTGTATATGCTTAGGGGGACATATTTGAGAATCCAACAAATTAGAATTCAAGTTGCAGGTTACAGAAAAGTAGCAGTCGCTACTAAGAATGTAGCGCCCACTACTAAGAAAGTCGCAGCCACTACATAGTATTCACGACCCTGAATTTCAAATCTAAAAAGTCCAGAAGCTCAAGGGTCAGAATGAGCAAAAGAGTAGTGCATGTTACTTTGATGTAGCCCCCGCTACTCTGAAAAATCAGTCGTAAAAACTAGCCATTGAAAAAGCTGTCAACTGCATTTTTTAGCATTAAATGAAGACGAATGGCTATATTTCATTTAAGACTATAAAAATGAGTTAGTGGGAAGCTTAAAAATAAGAGAATAACTATTGATAACTTATTATTGAGCCATTGCACCAAATCATTCATATTTATTACTTAAAAAGCTTATTTATTATAAAACTCTTTTTGTGAGGTATTAGTTGTAAATGTTTGAGTTGGTTAAGACTCATTGATTGTTTGAGAGTTGGAAAAAGTTAAAGGGCTTTTTTCTTCTTCTCATCTTTTATAATTCTTAAGGGATTGAGTGTGAACCTTAGTAAAACACTTGCATAGATTTGAGTGTGATCCTTTGATAAAACACTTGTGAAGATTTGAAGTGTAAGCTTTTGAAAACACTTTGTAATGTTTGAGTGTGAGCCTAAACACTTGGATTTTATCTTGCACCCATAAAAAGATCAAGTAAAATACTCAATAAAATACTCAAGTATGTTCTTGAGTAGTGGATGTAGGCAAATCTTGGCTGAATCACTATAAAATTCTTGTGTTTATTTTTTCTCTTCCTTCCTTCATATTATTAATTTTTAATTTGCTCTTAATTTGTCCTTCCAACCAATTCACCCCCTCTTAGATACCAAAGGGACTTTCAATTGGTATCTGAGCTTTGTTTTCATATTTTTTAAAAATTTAACTATCTTGGAATAAAGATCATGGGAACTAGAAGATCAAATATCATTTATCACGTCCCACTTTTGGAATGTGACAGTCCTAAGGCATGGGTAGACTTAAGGTCACCGAAAACCCATAGAACCCTCTAATAATCCAGTTATCAATTAATCATTATTAACTCATTCATTAATATTTAAATTCAATTTATTACTTGTTAACTGTATAGAAATTTTGACAGAGTCTCCTTTATATTTTTAATACTATTCCTGACCCAAAATTAGGTCTTTCAAAATTTATAGAGCCTGCACAAAAATTATTTTTTTACACTCCCAATAAATTGTCATCCTTGTACCCTCAACTCCATAATTTCATAGACATTCATGGCACTTCTAAGTACATATAATTTTTCTTTTTCTTATGTCACGTTACGTTTTAACCTTATTATTTTAGTATCATTAATTTAATCATTATTAGTTTTTAAGTATTTTCCATACTACGATTAATATCCTTCACATCGGCAGTCATTAACAAATATTCATATAATATTTTTACATCATTAATCTATCTATATATAGTACCATGAAGCTCTAGAGATTTATACATATGACTTTTTAATATTTAATCACTACCTTGAAGCACTGGATTTTTCAAGTCGAACAAAGAATGACTTGGATATAGACATCTCAATTTTACACCTGTAAAATGATAAACAACTATAGAATGAGTATAAAAATATTCAGTTAGTTAATATACATCATTAAGCATCAAACTAAGGAGCTAAATAACATATAAGATGTACAATAAGAATTTAAGTAATGTCGATTATGAGAAAAAGATAAAGGTTATCAAATTGCATATCAAAACTTAGTGATCTGCACACCAAATACCCTTGGGTGTATGGAATATATAATAGTGATAACAATGGTAAATAACATTGGATAAGAAATATCAAGGGTAAGCAATATAAGATAAGGGTGTCATAAGTATCACATATAGAAATATGTAGAAAAGACAGATAGTGGGCCATAAACACGTATAACTCATATCAATCTCATATCATGTACATAAGGTTGATCAGGCCCTATGGCTAGAATAATTAACTATTCCCAACTAGGGTTCCACATAAATCAATGTGCACATTGCCGATAATATTTACTCGCTACCCTGTCGGTGAGGAAGCTCTGTCAAATCAACATGTTTAATAGGTTATTGGGAACAATAACAATATCAAGTACTCATGTGAAAATATAAAGGTGCAAGAATCATTGTCACGACCCGTTTTCGGATCGCGACGGTCCTAGGATGCGGGAGATGCCAATAGCGATCGGCACCTATAGAACCTAGTATCATATGCATAATCTATAAACACCAATTAATTATCCATTTTAGTTAGTTACCATCCATTATGTTATTCTGCAATTCATTCTATAATTTAGTGCAATTGACTATAACAGTCAATTTATCATAACATATACTCATCATATATCATATCATATCATCAGATACATTAATATATAACTATTCATATCCTAGCTAACCCATACATACCCCATGGAGCAGCTAGATTATGAACACCAAAAATAATATTGAATTCAAATATATACATGAAATGACTGTAGCAGAAATTCTCGGATGACAGACGACGGGATTCTGCAGTCTACTCCTCTCCTGAAATGGTTAAACAAGGAAAAGGTAAGTATATAAGATACTCGGTGAATCTAAATGCATCACAAGTCAAATAGGATGGAACAATGATATATATACATGATAAAGGAATAATAGGACAGTATCAATCATGTTGGTTTACATAATCAGTATCAGAAATCAATAAGAATATCAATGGTCATATCAAGTCATGAAATCATATGGTAAGACAGATATAAGGCCCTGTAACACGTAGACTATGTGTAATCACACAGTCGATCACATATCAAGTAGGCATAAGACTGAGCAAGTCCTATGGCCGGGACCAATAACCCTTCCTAGCTAGGACATCAATATCAATATGCACATTGCCGACAGTATGTACCCACTACCCTATCAGAGTAGCAGCTCTGTGAAACCACATTTAGGTCAATACAAATGAATATCATATCAATAGACACCATAATGCAATAATGGTATCATCACTGTCAATAAAATTAATATCTTTCAAATCAAATGGTGTTTGAATCAAAGGCATTGCAATATACAATATACAATCAAGGATGAGGGTTATGGTAAACAACAAAGGTATGGATGTGAGGCCTCGCCCGAGCGCCGCCATGTCCGGGCCTGCCCCGCTCTTTCCAGAAGGGAGAAGAGAGGGCTTTTTGGGGCATCGGGGCGCTCATATAGGGGCAATTTCTCACGGAGGAGATGAGCTTAACGCCTTTTATTATTCGAAAATGATTTTGATTGAAGTCGCCACCTTAAGTTGTTTTTGTTGGGAAAATTTAAGGTAAAAACCCATTTTGACTCCAATTTTATCCCAAAGAAAAAAAGTGCACTAGTCCTTGAAACCAAAGAGGATTCAGGGACTAGGTTTTTGGTTGAACTTGGCTTTCAATTTTAACCTTGATTTAAAATTATTTTCATGAACAATTGTATAAGATGCATGAACAAGTAATTAAATATATGAACAATATAATCATAAGCAAGGAAAGCAATTAAAAGAAAGCGATTAAAAGTTAATTATTACATCTTAAATACCTTGAAAACAGGGGATATCAACTCTA
>CANXYC010266484.1:0-47850 GCA_948193065.1 Aleurites moluccanus | reverse complement strand
TAAACAACATACTATTTTCTTATTCATATGAAAATTTGCTTTCATTATTTTATTGGGCTGCCTCCATTTGACACACTTTTGAAATCGACTAGGAATGGTAACAATCCTTTGCTCATGTCATTTTAATCGAGTTTTCTCAACAGTTTCCTGTAGACAAGTTTCAAGTGTGGAGTATTAGAGTTGTGTTTTTGTTGCATAATTTGTTTCCATGTTTCATTTTACTAACTTTTGTCCAGTGGAACTCATTACCTGTTTAAACTTAGCTTGTTATAAGATGTACTGCTTCATACAAATAGTGATTCAATGCAATTACATATGGTTACTTCTTAAAAGTCTTGATGGAGAAGATACAGCATAAAATTGAACACATGAGCAGTGCATGTTTATCTTAGTTGATAGGCAATAAACGTAAGGGCACTATGGACACAATCATTTCATTGTAATAGCATTGCCCTGAAAATTGATGACAACATTTTTACCTATATGGCATAAGTAAGATGAAATCATTATAGAAACAGATTAAAGATGAAGATGATTTCTGATGATTGTATGCGTGTATTGCAGATGCTCAAGAATGTTGAATATGGAAAGAGCAAGGACTCTGCATATTCAACCAGGCATCATTTCCACTTTCAGATATCACTGAAGTCTATAGAAAATAGATCATCCGGAAGAGTTTGTACCATAAAGGTAATAGTATGCTGTAGAAGTCACGGCCTTTTGTTAGTTAATGAGAAAACAAATTCCAGGCTCTAATTTTATTAACATTTTTCTGTATCTGTTAATTTCTAGCAATTGTTAATCCCATTACCTGAGTTATTTGTTCTGTCTGCTCAATGGTCATATGATAAAAAAGCATTTGAACATTCAATTCTGCATATAAGCAGACAAAAACAGCTTGAACAGTAACAGTGAAGAAATTTAATTTGATATTCGGTGGTTATTGATCAATGGGACCCATGATCGGGCCAGAAGAGCTTTTCGGATAAGTGAAGGGGATATGGGTAATATTGTGACTAGACAGACTAGTGGCTGAAGTCAAATTATTGATCATGTAGTGAAAGAAAAAAAGTATATAGACTCCTTTTGCTTGGATGCTTGCTGGCGTCCGCCTCTCACTGTCTCGTTGATTATAAAGGTAACCGAACCAAAACCCACCAAAAGTTGCTTCCTCTTTTTGTCTATATTTCAATTATTTTGGCGACCCATAATATTGCCTTGGTGCTGTCCCTCTAATCTATGGCACTCCTATTCTTAGCCTTTATTTTTATTTTTTACTTTTTTTGCAATTTAAACTTTTGTCTTTTGGATTTTGAACTTCTTTTATTTTTTTGGTAATTTTGGTTTCAGGGCTTGAACTCAAGATCTTTGACTACTAACTGTTGTCAAGATATCAGTGTCTTGAACCAATTTCAGTTTTAATTTATCTGTATTAAAGGCTTACTGGTATTTTAAAACCTTTCTTCCCTCAATTTTAACATTTAGATCATACATGTACGAAATTAAGTCACTTGACATGCAAATTGCCATATGAAAAAGGGGAGTCAATTATTTCATTCATTTCTGGCCATTGAATCCCTCGGCTTTGTGATGGATGTTATCCTCTTTTTATTCATTGCTTTGCCTCCATCCCATAAAAAGCTGGTCATTGAATTTTCCGTGATTCCTGTTGTGTATCTGAAAGTCACATCATAAAAGATTGGCTAATATTGTACTCATTGTTTCTGTAATTTTATATTTAATTTTCCTCTAATGACTTATTATTTGGTTTGATTTAAATAATTTTTAAAAACTGAGAATGATTCACTCATAATTTTTAGCTTCCAAAACCATCAGAACTTGTTATAATATAATGTATACTTGTAAAATTATGCAATTCTGATATTTATATTTTAAATTTCTTATATTTTATAGGTAATTAATTAAAAATAAATTTTGGTAACAAATTAATGTTAATTATTACTAAAAAATTAAAGATTATTAATAATTTTGACATGATTAGAGAAACTTATTTAAATTTATGTTAAATTCAACTTTAATATAGAGAAATAATATATTAAAAAATTGTAGGCTCATAAGCTGTTCAAATCCAGCCAACTCATAAATTTACAATTTGGATGATTTAACTACTCAAGAAAATTTACTTCAGTTTAAATATGTTTTTTGAAATCTAATCAACAAACATTGAATATCTCAATACGGAAAAAAAAAATATTATTAAGAATAATTTTTTAAAAAAAAAAAAAAGCGAGAAAAAATAAAAGTAGGGATTTTTTTATTAACATTTAAATATACTTCGTTAGAAAGAAAAAAAAAATGTAATAATTACAAAATTGAGAGTCATCATCGTCTTTATTTTTAAACATTTAGGCATAGTGTAGAATAATTTATATGTAAGAATTTAATTTAATTATATTAATTGTATTTAAATTCAATTTATAATAAAATTTATATATTTATAATAAATTTTAAAGTGACAAAATTTATTTAAATTTTATTATTTAAAATAATTAAAAAGTGAAAAAATATAATTATTTTTTATTTTATCCTTATATATAAAGAATTGTGTTTAATTTAAATGATGATGTTTTAAATTTATAATAATATATTTCATTAAATAAATTAAATTCTTGAAAAAAATTTCAATTTTGGCATATGATTATTTTCTTTTAAAATAATTTTTTTTACCACAAATAATTGAATTTTATTATGATTCGTTTGGATGATAGTAATTTAGTTAATGAATTTGAATTTGAATTAAATTTTTTGTTTATATCATTAAAATTAAATATTTAATAAAATTTAACACCTCAAAAATTAAATATTTTAAATACTCTTTTTTACCTAATTATTTTAAATTTATTATATGCACTTTTAACTTGAAATTTTTATTTTTTTAATTTAAAATTTTTTACACTATCCAAATAAAAAATTTATAAATTTATATATTTTATATCATAAATTTAAAATAAAAATTTCAAATTTAAATTTATACATTCAAAGGTAACATTATTTCTTTTCAAACATAAAAGTTTATAAAATTAAATTAAATTAAATTAAATTAAACTTTTATAAAATTTGAATGTACAAAAAAGGGTGTTAGCTTTGTTAGTTAAGAGTTAGAAAGTAACTGAGATGTCACATGTTTAAGACCTTTAGCCAACCTTGATTTGCTGAGGAGTTTATAAGCAGTTTCATAGCTGACTCAATATGATTGAGACTTATTTCCAAAAGAAACTAATTTAATTTGATTTGTTCTGTTAAAAAAAAACTTGGAAAAAACATTTAGTTTAATATATATATATATATTTTGAGATGAGAAGAGATATTTCTTATTCATGAAAATAAATTATATGATTAACGGTAAAATATAAAAATTTTAATATATCTATTAATAAATATACTAATATTAATAAATTTATTTTTAGCATATTTATATTTATTAAATAATTAGCTATATACCTTTTGAGATCTAAATAAGTAGATGCATTTTCGAAAATTTATCACAATCCTCCTTGAAAGTAGTGTAATTATAAGCTAGTTTAGTATTATTTTATAAATACAGTTATCTTTTCTAATTATAAAAAAAAAAAATTAAAATAGAGGGAAACGAAGAGTTTAATTGATAAATAATAGCTTTTCAACTCGATCCCACCTTTGAACCTGTAAGGGCATAGCGTCATACGTTAAGAGGTTAAATCGGATCGAATTGTAAATAAAATAATTAAAAGATAAATTATTTTTTAATTTTTAAGAATTTATTTAATTAATATTTGTGTCTCTGTTTTTTTTTTAAATTAATTAATTAGTTCTTATATTTTAATTTTGTTAAATATTTTTATTATTATATATAATTTTTTCATCTATTTTATTAAAAAATTTAAAATAAGAATATATAATAAAATAACTAAAATACCTCTATTATTTATTTCCTAGATTTTTGCTTATTCTTTTCTTTTTTTTTTTTATTTAATTGATAATAAATAATTTTAATCAAAAATTATTTTTTATTTTTTATTTAATTTATTTTGTTTTTATATTTAATATAAAATTAAAATAAACAAAATTACTTTTCATTTATTAAAAATTACTTTTTGTATACTAATTAAAATAATTATTTTTATATATTTAATCAACATAATTATTTTTTTTATGTACATCTAATTAAAATTAAAAAAAAATTATATATATAAAAAAATAAGAGAAAAAATAAATTATTTTAATTATTTTAAATTTAATTAAATATACGAAAAAAAATTAAATTAAAAATACTCAAAAAATAATTATTTTAATTAAATATATAAAAATAATTATTTTAATTGAATATGCAAAAAGTAATTTTCAATAAATAAATGTAATTATATTTATTTTAATTTTAAATTAAATATAAAAAGAAAATTAATTAAAAAATTAAATAAAAATAATTTTCTTAATTAAATAAAAAGTAATTTTATTTATTTTAATTTTAGATTAAATATAAAAAATAAATTAAATTAAATAATTAAATAAAATTAATTATTTTAATTAAATAAAAATACCTTTATTTATTTTAATTTTAAATTAAATATAAAAATAAAAAATTATATAAATATTTTATAAAAAAAATATTCATATATATTTTCTATTTTAATTAAATTTAAAAAATAAAAATAAAAATATTATTTAAATCAAATTTTAATAATTAGAAAATAATTTATTAAAAAGCGAAAATATGACAATAAAGGAATAGAGATGTTTTGGCTATTTATTAAAATTTAACGAAAAAAGTGAAATAAAATAAATAAAATGATTAAAGTGTCTAATAAAATTAAAATATATAAATTAATTAGTTAATTAAAAAAAATAGAAATATATAATTTTAATTATATCAAATTATCCTTAAAAAAAAAAGAAAAAAAATTTGTAACTGTGGGGTCACCGGTCAACTGTTCTGCAAGACAGGGGCATGTAGAAGTTCAGTTGGGCAGTTAGCATTCCAACTCAACGGCCGGATCTAAAATGATTGAAGTAAAATAAAAATCAAAAATAGAAGGAAAATCAATAATAATAAAGTCGGGGTTATTTTAGTCATTTAAACATGGACATTTTTACCGAGTTTTTAGACTTTAGAAAGCCGAAAACATCGCCAATAGCCAACGGTGGTTGACATGAGTGAGCATGTGCTGTTGATGGTTTTTCATTGCAGCGGCCACTGGGAGAGTCTATCATGCTTCTCATTCTCACTAGCTCTCCTTTCTTTTATATATATATATATATGACTAAATTTTATACTATTAATTTAGTAATTTAGTGATCGAAATAAATAAATTAAAATTATAAAATTTACTTAAATTTTATAGTTTTATATTTAAAATAAATTTAGAATTGAGATATTTTCATTTTTATTTTTGAAAATTTCTTTAATTTAATTATAAAATGTAAGATTTAGATGTTGAACCCATTGTTCTCATCAAATATTATATGTACCAATTAAATAATATCTTTAGTAATTCTATGAATTTCAAGCATTTTAAATTTTTAATATTAATACAAGACTTAAATAATGTCTTAGCCTTTTAGGTATTTGATTAATTTATTAAAAAAATATTATTGATAACTTTGATTTTAACTTAAGTTCAAATTTAAGAACTTTCAAACCTGAAAATAAATCAAGTGCTAATGAAATAAAAACTCATTAATAATTTCATCAATAATATGAAAAAAGGAATTTAGATTTTATAGTACAAGTTGCAGTAGATTCATTTTAGCAAAGTTTGAAAAACTTAAAATTTATATTTAAAATTTTAAGTTGATAGGTGACCAGGCCAAATATTATATTAAACTTTTTATTATTATTTTTAATATATAATTTTTTAATTTTAATACCCCCTCTAAATATGTATTAGACTCTTAACTAACATATTAACATGGCACAATTAATGGCTGATAGTCGAATATATAACAGATGGTCAATTAAATAACGAATCGCATATGCGCCAAATTCAAATGACACATAACTACAAAAGGGTTAAGGCCAAATAGATAACAAATAGCCAATTAGATAATGGACACATGTATCAGGCTCTATTAACATACGACTATATGATTAAAAGAAGAGCAAAAATTAAAATATATAGTCAGTTTTGATATCATATTGAATTTTTAATATAGATTTAAAAGAATTAACCTTATAAAATAGCTTGTTAAGGTTATAGTGTTCATTTATATATTAATCACTTAATATATTTATATTTAATCAATATAGAATGTCTTTTATTAAAATCCATGAGTTTGTGCATATGTGAGTTTATAAATAGGTAAGTATTGAAATTTACTTGTCCAAATCAATTAATTTGTGTTATATCTAACATTTATTTACTCACAAATCCTTATTGACACGTGTTAGACTCAACATGCGGCATAATAGACAAAGGGTTGATGACTTAGATAATAAATGATAGATTTAGATTCGCACATACGTCAAATTATACTGACACATCATTAATGAGGGATGATGACTGAAATAACAAATGATAAATTTATATTCGTACATGTGCTAGACCCTATAGACACACGACTATTAAGGACGATAACCAAATAAATAACAAATGACTGATTAGGTAACTGATTATATTCATAAATGCGTCATACCCTATTGATACATAACTACTGAATTGACATAAGAATATAAATTGGAATGTAGAGTTGGACTCTAATACCTTATGAATTAAATTAAAAAATTAATTTTGAATGTATCATATATATGTCAAGTTTGTATAAAAAAATGAATTTAAATAGGTCAAATAAAATTTTTTCTATAAATTATCGTAATTTATTTTTATAGAATGACTCAAACCCACCTAAATTATAAGTTCATTTTGTCACTAAATTAATTTGAGTACGTTATCATTCTTTTTTTTTTTTGTATAAATTATTAATTTTATTTTGAAAAATAAGATTTTCATTTTTAATAAAAAGAGCCACTCAACCAATAAACCTTTAGTTTTTAATTCTGAAGTTGTTTTAAAAAAGGGTGAAATATGAAGTTTCCACTAAAATAATGATAATAAAAAACCTAAGAATAATCAAAACCATCAAGGAAGTGGTGCATTACAGTACGAGTATTACAGAAAATACTTTTTCACCCTTCAAATACTTAATGCTCAATACTTCTTTCCTCGTGCAATAAATGTCCTGATTTTCTTTTTGTTATGTTTGAATTTAATTATTTTATTTTTTAATTTAAATTATATTTTATCTTAATATTATAATAATATTTTTATTAAAAAAATATCTTAAAAATAGAAATAATTATTAAGAGATTCCAATTAATAAAACATCATAACTAGTTAAAATATAACTTTCAAAATAGTTTGAATTATTTGTTAATTAAGGACCCTAAAATTTCCTTTTTAACTTTTAATCCAAATATTTCATTTTGATTAAAATACCAAATAAATTTTTTTTCATAAGCTAATTTGACACAAAAATATATCGAAAATTTCTAAAATTGAAAAAAAAATTTAACTGAGAGTGACAGAGATAAGCGACAATAAATACGTATGGGTCTTGAGCTCACCAAATAAAATATAAAAGAATTAAAATGATGAGGAGAAATTAAAATAATAAATAAATTAAAAATATTAAAATAAATAAATTTTATTTTAATAATTATATATTTTATAATTAAAATACTTATTGTGTGATGGATAAATTAATTAATATGTATTATGATGGCTCACTTTATTGATAAATTGAAAGGACCCACTTTTCTAAGCCAATTATTGATGTAAGCCGGATAAATATTATCAACACGACACCATTTAAATTATGTAATTTAAATTTTTTATTTTATTTAATATTTTATTTTTTATATATATTTTTTTTATATGTTAAATTAAATCACATGACTTTGTTTTTCATTGCATCCATTATCAAAGTAATAAAATTTTTAATACAACCAAATGGTCCTAGTAAATGACATCAAACCATTAAACTTTATATTTATTTTTAATTTGATTACTATGATATAAATAAATTACTAAATTGTAATTATTCGAAATTGGCCTGATCCAACTTGATGTGCTCACATTCACTTCTAGAGCGCTCGACCTCGCTGCTCTGTATCCTGTAGGAGCTCTCTCTCATTAATGTATACGCGCGGCAACAGTTCAAAGGATTATAATTTTCATTATAATAAAAACATGAATTTGAATTTTTCGACCATAAATTTATTGAAATGATGATATGATTGTTGGATTAAATATTTTTCAATTTTAATAAATATATATAAGATTTACATTAAAAATAAATAAATTTCTCATTTATTTGATTTGAATAATAAATTAAGTGCCCGTTTGGCACAGTTTATGAAAAGAAAAAAATAATTTTTTTAGGTGAGAAGTTGATTTATAGTATTTGGTAAATATTAAAATTAATAAAAGCAATTGTCTGAATAGGTAAAATTCAACTATTTGGATAAGTTAGAAATTGAAGATTTTAAAGATAGTTGTATTTTATATTAAACACGTAGCTGATTTTAAAAAATTAGTGGACAAAAATACTCGTATAAATTTATAAGCAGTTTTTATATTGTATTTTATCAAACACAAACATACAGTTAATTGCTTTTGAAAGTATAACTTTTAGAAATAAAACTTTTTTCCATATGAAAAGTTATTTTTATAAGTTGTGCCAAACTAGGTCTAATAGTGATATCTACTGTTGAAATATAAAATTATGATTTTTATTTCTATAAACCTCACATTTATTAAGACCAAAATTGATATTTTAAGATATTTTATTATCTTTGTCTGAAAAAATAAACTCATTTTTTTTATCCATCCAAAATTATAGTTCATTTTCATTTTTTAAAAGGTAATTAATATATTAATTTACTAATATATTTTTATTTAATATTTCACCACAATATATTTTTATCAATAAATAATTAATTAAATATTGAATTAAATAACACATATATATGAAATTTTATTGATAATAAAATTTTATTGAAAATTTGAAAATTAAAATTTTATGAGTGAGATTTAATATTAAATAAAATTTTATTGATAATGAAATTTTATTAATTTATATAATTAATATTAAAATATTAAATAATAATCATTTTCAAGATAATTATTTATTAATATAAATAAAGAGTATTTGTGAAAAATATAAAATAAAAATTATTATTTTAACTAAATTAACTATTTTTATTAATCTGTGTGAAAATAGAATCTCAAATGGAGATAGTATCATATTTTCAGCTAAAAAAATTTAAAATAATATTTTATTATAATAAAATAAAAAATTTAATATATTAAATTAATCTTTAATGATAAATTAAAAATAAATGCGAAATTTAAAAATTATTGATCGGATAAATTTCACTCATCGTATTTCAATTTATAACTTATGTATATTATGATATTTAAAGTTTAATTTATTATTTAAAAATCATTCATCTATATACAATAATTATTTAAAAATATTTCTATTCGTCAATTTCACATATGAAATGCATCCATGATAAATTTTTTTATTTAAAACCTTCCACATCGGATGTCAAATCAATAAATCTATTGTTTAAGCGCGTGTGAAGTATTTCAAAAAGCTTTTTTCTCTGTGACATCCTATTAACTTTACTTCACCACTCATAACCTTATATAAAACATAAACCAGAACAAACTATAAACCCATCAAATAAATAATTCTTCTTCTTCTTTTTCTTAATTTAATCAGTAGCTTTTTTTAACCTAAAATCAAAATCAATTTCTTTAAAAAAAAATGCTAATCCTCTCAAAATCATCTTCCATGACAGCCACGAAAATCCAATTCTATTATAGTAACAATAAGGAAAGAACCTCTCAGATCTTAGTCTCTCATATCTATTGTTCGTTTGTTTCTCTTCTTTTTGCTTGCTTATCTTTATTTTCTGTTTGTTTCCCTGAGATCCGAGACTCGGATATTCGATCCGGTGACCATCCTATTATCCCTTTCAACGAGTTTGGATTTACCCACAAAGGTCAACTCGAGCTCAACATCTCTCATATCCTTCTTTCTAATCAAAATCCATATATTGATCTCTCCTGGTCGATTCTTCCTCTGTACCTAAGACTTTTGGCTCCATTTACCCCAGCAAATTGAAGACAGTGAGATTTCTTGTGGTTTTCAATCGAACCTTATCAAGCATGTCCACACTTTCAATAAGCTCCAAAACGGCTAGAGCAACTTCAGTATTCTCCTCTTCGAGAATGACACAGACCATTATACTCTTATTTTTGCTAATTGTTAAAATCACCATTCAAATAACCAATAGTAAAAAATTTAGATACTAAAAAAGAATTCCTGATAAACTACATAAAATAATTCCAAATCAATTTGTGTTAAGATTGAAAATCTTCTCTCAAACCTTATGAGCTACAACTACTGAAAGCGAAAAAATTACAGTTGAGATTTCATATTTGAAATTTTTTTGCTTGTTTCTTGACCAACGAAATATATGACCTCATTGCATAATATATAACTCATAGGAGTACAAGCTATGGGTAGACCCGTAATTTAATTGCTTTGAAATATTGGAGAAAATTTATAATTTTTAACTTGATAGGCATGAAGTGAAGCAACTAAGAAATCTATGATCAGATCATTCTGAGGATATAACTCAATGTCCTATTCAACGAGGGACTAACTTTACTCAAGAGAATATATTATCTGATGAAGAAGGAACCTTATGGTGGCATGCCCATAGTGATTGGTCCCGTGCCACTATTCATGATAGAGGTAGAATCGGTTCGGTTTAATCAATTTAAATGGTTGTTATTAAACCAAATCAATATCATTAGTTTAAAAAATTTTCAAATCAAACAAAATCATAATTATAGTCAAATTATCGATTTTAGTTTGGTTTAAATATTTTTAGTTTATCGGTTTCAAACCAAAGATTTTTTTTTTTTATAAATCGTGATTATTTTATTATAAATTTAAAGAAAAACACCGATAAATATCAGTAATAAAAAAAAAAAAATAATTAAATGTTGTACAACTCAAAACTTGTCTATTTCATTAATTAGCAAACCCAAAACTCATATTTTATTTTTTTTATTATTTATTTTTAGTTAATTTTCATGGATGATATTTTTTTAAATTCTAAATTAATATTAGGTAAAAAAATATGTGGTTGTATATAAAATAAAATAAAATAAATTTAAATATAATAATAATAAAAAATAATATATATATATATATATATAACTTCGGTTTGGTTCAGTTTGAAATCGAAAAATAAATGCTCAAATATCAAATCAAATCAAACTTTCGATTTACTTTATTTTTTAAATTAAATCAAATAAATTATAAAACTATTGATTTCGATTTGGTTTGATCGATTTTTTCGATTTGATTTCTACTCCTAGTCCACGATGCCTTTGTTATTTTTCCTCCTAGTGAGAAGAAATACTCGTTTCCACCATTGTTTTTAAAATCGAACTGGTTAAAAAACCGATGAAAGTAGAGAATTGAGGATTCGATTGGAGTCAAACAGATTAAACTGAGAAAAATTAGTATACTTATATATGTATATATAATTTGATATTTATTATATATATGATGAAAATAAATATAATTTAACATTTATTATTTTTGATTAACAATAAAAAAATAAAAAAATTAAAAAAATTCTTACCCGCTTGAATCGAAAAATCAACCAAATTTAATCGGTTCACCGATTTTTTAAGAACGATTTTTTAAGATGATTAAATTAATTTTTAATTTGATTTTTAATTTTTTCTGTTTAATCAGCGGATTCAATTTGATTTTAACTACAATGGTTTCCACAATTTTAAATTTTGTTAGTTTCTAGCGCCATACAAGTCTGGAGTCATGACGGTAAGGGGCTTTTTGTCAGAGATGGTGGACAACAAACTCATTAATAGAAAACCCATCTTGACAACTCAAAGTGAGTTATTAATTGACTGATATTTGCAAAGAGAAAGAAGGAATTGCAAAAAAAAAAAAAAAAAAAAAAAAAAAAAAAAAAAAGTAGAAGAGTGGCATTTGGTTGAATATGTGGATGTGAGTTTTCTACGTACAGCAGAGAGAGGAGTGAATATACGGGGTAGTTGGTGCCGCTAAAAAAAATTAAAAAAATATTAAGAAGGTGTTTGAATGGCCTGTTAATAATTATCGATTTAAAATAAAAATATTTTTTTTAATTAGTAAAATTTTTAATCGTAATTTTTATATGTTATTAAATTTTATTGATTTGAAGAAGATAAATTTATAATTAATATTTATCCAAACACTTAATAATTTCTTAATTATCAAAGCATATTTTTTTAAATGATAATTGAGTTTTGTAATTAGACATTCAAAGAAAGTTGAGAAAGTCATCTTAACATTTTATTAATATTTAAATAAAAATTAAATGATAATATTTTAAAGTTATTAATATATAAAATTGGATAATTTTTATATAATAAAATAAAATTTAAATATCATAATGTGAATGGATTATAAGTTGGAATATTTTGGTGAAATTAATAATTAATCCTTGTTGATCTCATTTACCTCAAATGTTTCCTTCCCATTCACTGATTTTTATTTTATTTTTTCGTTTTACTTTAGTTTTGCACTTCCAACAAACCAACGGTGCCTCGAAATCTTTCTTCTCCAACGGGAGAAAAAGGGGGAGAGAGAGAAAAAGCTCGAGAAAAGAAAAAAACTTTCCCTTTTACCAAACAAAAGAAAGTTGACAAAAGTTGGATTTCAGAATTTTATTCTTTGGATTCCTTCACTTTGATTTTTTGTGCCTCTGCAAGTTCCAGCTCGTAATCTGTGATCCATCTTCAAATTCAAAGTCACAACTCAACTGGGTCTTGCTCTTTCTCTCTTATCTATCATCTACATTTATCTATTGTTTATGGTGCTTTTGGGTTTGTTATGAGGGGATTGAGTGGGGGTGTAACTTGGGTTTGGTTGCCTTTTTGGTAGAGATCTTACATTGTTGGTGTTTGGTCCTTGATCTGTTTTCATTTGCTCTATGTGTTGTGGGATGAAATATTTGTATACTACTAGAGAATAAAGCAGCTTCTGGTTTTTCATTTCTACTAGAACAAGTCTAGAAATCTGCAAGGCTGGTGGCTCTGATTGTCATAATAAAAGAAATCTGCTTTTTAAATTGGAGTGAGAATTACCCTTATTTTTTTTTTTTTACTTTTTTATTTTTAGGGGGGTCAAAATTTGATTTGTGTTTAACTTCTGAGTGATATACTATCTGTTGGCTATCTGTTTGCTCACAAGTTTGTATTTATCTGATTTTTTATTTTATAGAGATTTTGTTGCTTTGTGGGTTTGTGAGATCTCTCTTGACTGAGGGCAGTGATTTGTGAACACAAGAAACTATTAACTTTTTTATTTTCTCCTTTTTGACTCCCAAATTTTGTTGTTTTTGAGTTCTGGAAAGGAGGGGGAGAGAGGGAAAGAAAGTGAAGAAAAAACCCATCTGGCTACTGTGGAGATCTGGGACTTGTTTCATCTCTTATGCCCCATGTGGACTTTCTTTCCCTCTGAGTCTTGTAAAGAGTCACAACTCAATGCTTTCAATCCACAGTCATGGCTTCAGGTTGAAAGGGGGAAACTTTCCAAACTCTTTTCATGCTCTTCTTCTTCATCCATGTAAGCCATTGTTTTCATTTTTATAGTTTCAAAAATCCAATTAATTTTCTTTTCAATAGATTGATTTTTTTTCTTATATCTATTTCAATAGATTGATTTTTCTTCCTTGTTTTTTGGGGTTACTATTGTAGAGAATCACTTATCAAGGTCCCTGATCCTCCAGTGCTACCATTCTTTAAACCTGTTGATTATGTAGAAGTTTTAGCTCAGATTCATGAAGAACTTGAATCATGTCCTCCACAGGAGAGGTCAAATCTCTATTTATTGCAATTTCAGGTCTTTAGGGGACTTGGGGAAGTCAAACTGATGCGGAGAAGCCTCCGCTCAGCATGGCAGAAGTCTAGCACTGTGCACGAGAAGCTTGTATTTGGGGCATGGTTAAAGTATTTGAAGCAGGGAGAGGAGCTTATTGCTGACTTGCTTGCCACTTGTGGTAAATGTGCACAAGAGTTTGGACTGATAGATATTGTTTCCCAGCTTCATGCCGATTTAAGTTCAAGTTCGCATGAGACTGTTTTGATGAATGCTGACTGTAATTTGAGAAATGTCATTTTTAGAATTGGAGATGAGAAGATAGTTTGTGATAGGAAGAAAATTGCAGGGCTTTCAGCTCCATTCCATGCTATGCTGAATGGAAGTTTCTCAGAATCTCTTTGTGAAAACATAGATTTCTCTGAAAACAACATATCACCTTTAGGTTTTAAGGCAATAAGTGAGTTCAGTTTGACTGGCAGTTTGAATGAAGTCTCTCCAAATGTTTTGTTAGAAATATTGATTTTTGCAAGTAAGTTTTGCTGTGAAAGGCTAAAAGATGCATGTGATAGGAAGCTTGCGTCTTTGGTTTCGTCTAGAGAAGATGCTGTAGAACTCATGGAATATGCTCTTCAAGAGAACTCTCCTGTCCTTGCCACATCATGTTTGCAAGTTTTCTTACATGAATTGCCTGATTGTTTGAATGATGATCGTGTGGTGAAAATATTTAGCCATGCTGATAAGCAAGAGAGAACAGTTATGGTTGGGGCAGCCTCATTTTCACTATACTGTTTATTAAGTGAAGTTGCAATGAACGTTGATCCTCGATCCAATAAAACAGCTTGTTTCCTAGAACGTTTGGTGGAGTCGGCTGAAAATACCCGGCAGAAACTGCTGGCTTTTCATCAGCTGGGATGTGTGAGGCTTTTGAGGAAGGAGTATGATGAAGCTGAGCATCTTTTTGAGGCAGCTTTTAATGCTGGTCATACATATTCTGTGTCAGGTTTGGCTAGACTAGGTTACCTTAGGGGTCACAAACTTTGGGCTTATGACAAGCTCAGCTCTGTGATTTCCTCTGGTACTCCACTGGGATGGATGTATCAGGAGAGGTCCTTATATTGCGAGGACAATAACAAGTGCGAGGACCTTGCGAAAGCAACTGAATTGGACCCAACTCTTACTTATCCCTACATGTACCGTGCAGCTTCTTTGATGAGGAGACAAAATGTTCAAGCTGCACTTGCAGAGATCAACAGGGTTCTTGGGTTTAAACTTGCATTGGAATGCTTGGAACTCCGATGTTGTTTTTATCTAGCTCTTGAGGATTATCAAGCAGCCCTTTGTGATGTTCAGGCAATTCTTACTCTCTCCCCATATTATAGAATGTTTGAGGGGCGGGTGGCAGCATACCAACTTCGAACCCTTGTGCGTGAGCATGTTAGAAATTGGACAACTGCAGATTGCTGGATGCAATTGTATGAGAGGTGGTCTTCAGTTGATGATATAGGGTCCCTCTCTGTCATATACCAAATGCTTGAATCCGATGCACCAAAAGGCATCCTATACTTCAGACAGTCCCTACTTCTTCTTAGGTATCTTCTCTAATTTTTATATCTTTTATTGGCATTGTGACATTATCTCCCGAATTTTTTTTGGCTAATTTATCAAGCATATGCAACATTTTAGTGAAGGACTCTGGTATATGTTGCCAGAATGTGTGATCTCATGGAATCTGGGATTATCTTTTGGCGTATTCTATCTAGAGTTAGTATCTGAGCATATTCTTATTTTTTGTTATCGCGTATGATTCCCCAACCCCCAAGAATAGTTTGTTCTTCAATTTTTTTCATCTAATTGGGAAAGCTTTCTGGTACCCTACGTTCTAATTTTTCTAATTTATTCTGTTCCATGTAATTTACTGTTTTAGGATATTGGCATGGACTTTATGGTCATATTTAAATTAAGATTGCTTCTAAGCTCATGGATGTATGTGATCAGGTTGAACTGTCCTGAGGCAGCCATGCAAAGCTTGCAATTAGCTCGGAAACATGCATCAACTGAACATGAACGTCTAGTATATGAAGGATGGATCTTGTATGACACCGGTCACTGCGAGGAAGGGCTTCAAAAAGCAGAGGAGTCTATAAAAATTAATAGGTCTTTTGAGGCCTTCTTCCTTAAAGCCTATGCACTGGCTGACTCCAGCCAGGATCCATCTTGTTCTGTAACTGTTGTTTCACTGCTTGAAGATGCTTTGAAGTGTCCTTCAGACAGACTGCGCAAAGGCCAGGTATGGTTTTAATGTCCCTACATCTTTCATGACAATGCAGCTTGCTTTGAATTGCTAGCATTTGCTTATCAGACATAGGCCTAATTATCATAATCATCTTTCATCTTTTACCCAACTTTGGTTTGTATCAACCTCTTGTGCTGTCAATACATTTGGTTTTGGGTCAGAAAACATTTCTGCACATTATTATTGGTGTAAATCAAATGTGAATCAACAAAAACTGTGATTGGCAATTGTTTTTTAGTGGTTAAAGAATAATGCAGCAGTTTATTATTGGCAATAGTTTTTAGAGATTGTGGAGCATCTCTTTGATGGTTTGAGTGGGAGCTCCTTGTAAACTTGATCATGTTTATAATGAGTTGGCAGCAAAAGGTGAAGTTGGAAGAAGGCATTGAATAACTGGAACTCAGCTCTATACCTTAATTTCACAGGGGATAATTGATTTCCTTTATTATCAAATAATTTGATCTTAGAGAACCACTTACAGAGCTCCTATATTTTGATTGAAGTCATAAAAAAAAATATTAGGATACTTGCTTAGAGAAAGATAAAATAGCTTCAATTGAATGAAGTAGCTCACTTGTGATTTGGATATGTACAAAACTTCCCTGAATCTTCCAGAGCAAAACGTTTGCATATCAAAAAGGCTGCTTAAGAGTGTTTTTTGGAAAGATTATATTAGTTGTGAATGGAGTTGATGATTTAGGAATTTATTAGTCCAGGAATTTACTTGCTGTCTGACTGATCTTATGATTTATTTATTTATTATTTATTAGTTAGGATTCCTTTCAATATGATGCAGGGGTCTGTTTCACTTATTATTATTACGTTGTTTTGGCATGATATCACAAGTACAAATGTAAACAGGCATGCATCCTAACATTTTAGTTCTTGACATTTTATCTGCCAGGCACTTAACAATCTTGGAAGCGTTTATGTTGACTGGGGGAAATTAGACTTAGCAGCTGATTGCTACATAAATGCCCTTAAAATCAGGCACACTAGAGCGCATCAGGGCCTTGCTCGAGTCCATTTTCTTAGAAATGATAAGGCTGCTGCATACGAGGAAATGACCAAACTGATTGAGAAGGCCCAAAACAATGCATCTGCTTATGAGAAGAGGTCTGAGTACTGTGATCGTGAACTCACAAAAGCAGATCTTGAGATGGTCACAAAATTAGATCCACTTCGAGTGTACCCATACAGATATCGAGCTGCAGGTCAGACTATTTTCCTTCCATTCCTCTGTGTAGTACCAAATGAAATAGTTTTCGCATAGAATTAACGTACTCAACCTCACTTATGTTATCTGACTTGACTGAGCCGAGCCTAAAAAAGGACCATATTTATGTTGCAGCTGCTGTTGTTTTGATTCTTTGAAATTTTAGATAGCAACCTCAACTCAACTTGAGCATTTTTCCCCAAACTAATATGGGTTGGCTCCATTTCTTAAATACCTCCCTCTAAGTTTGGGCTATATCTTAAAAATTTTAGTGTTATTTTGTGAGTGCTACACCGTCTTTTGAATTGAGAATTTTGGTTACATCACATGCTTCATATCTTATGAATCGTGCTCTTCCCCACTCTGCGCACTGCATTTCTTCTTTAACAACTCGACTTTCGCCCCTTCTCTTTTTTCTTTCTCAACCAAAAAGTACTTTATAATTTTGCAGTGGATCCTACTAAACTGTAAGAGGGGCACATGCATCATATGAGATGATTATCAATCTATGACAACAATTATTATTTATGGTTATGAATTGGAAATTTTCTTTTCTATCAAAACTAAAATTAAAGCTGCATTGTTTTTTTGTGTTGGGGCAGTGTTGATGGACAGCCAAAAGGAGAAGGAAGCCATTGCAGAACTATCAAGGGCAATTGCATTCAAAGCAGACCTTCACCTTCTACACTTGAGGGCTGCTTTCTATGAGCATATCGGTAATGTTTCGGCCGCCCTACGTGACTGTCGAGCTGCTCTCTCTGTTGACCCAACCCATCAAGAAATGTTGGAACTTCACAACCGTGTAAACAGCCATGAGCCCTGAATCTAGAAGACCAATATTAAAATGACATGCCAGATAAATACTGGGTTCTTATGGTCGTCATCGTGTATATTATTCATTTTCCTCCCTCAAATTTTGTAATTTATGTTTTTCAATGTTTGTAAAATTTAATTTAATTAATGTGAAAGTGTCCATGTTTTTCCTCTGTTATAGCAAAAGGGATGTCTTAAAACCTGTAAATATCATTCTCGTAAAGAGGAGCAAGCCTGAAATTGATCTCATAAACTCGTTTGGTCGAACAAGACGAAGAGGGTCGAGTAAAAAAAAAAAAAAAAAAAAAAAAAAAAAAACTGAGGTTTGTTGTAAAATATGTTTAAATAATGAAATAATAAGAAGGGTAAATAAATATTGTTTCTTTGAAAATTCACCTAATATAAAATGGTGTTTAAACATGATTAAATCATCTTGCTAAAATAATAATAATATTATTATTATGAATTAAGACTTTGTATGGTGTATTAATTATGCAAAGAAAATGAAAAAAATTAAATAAGGGAAATGAAAAGAAAAAAAAATAATTTTTTTTATAATATTTAAATTTTTTATTTGTATAAAAAGAAAATATAAATTTATTTGTTAGAGATTTATTTTTTTTAACTTTCTTAAAAGTTAAGTAATGAAGAAAAAAAAATATTTTTATAATTTATGTTAAAAATACTTCAAATTCTCATATTTCTGTTCAATTTGAAGAGAAATTTTTTTGCTAACGAGAAAATCATCGTTGCCTCTTATTTCTTTTCATTTCTTTTTCTTATTAGCAGTCAAATAAAAAAAATTAATTTCTTTTCTTTTCTTTTCTCTTCATTTCTCTTAAAACAAACATAGGCTAAATGAAAAATATTTTTTATTTTTGATCTTCAGAAAACATATATCCATCTTACACATCTAATTTCTGTTTTCTGTTTTTCTTTCACTCATTTCAGTTTTGGTTTTCAATCACCAACTTGATGATACAACTATTTGTACTTGTTCTGATTATTACCATCATCCCATCCTCCAATGGTTTATTATTAGTGTCATGCATGATGGAGTACGACAATGGCGGTCCTCCCGCTGTTTATGCCTCTCCAGAATGTCCCAACTGGATTTTCTCCTCCATTGGATCTCTTCAAAATCAAACCCTAAATTGCCACTTCTCTATCCTTCAAGGACGCAGAGATTACCAAGAGGATGCCATAGCTTGTAATCTTGATGTCAAATTGCTATTACTCGGTAATATTTTCCCATCTCTCTCTTTGGTTTCTAAAGATCCAATTTTTATCAAATTTTGGATTGGTTTTGTTCCTTATCTCTGTTTATTTTCACAAAAATTTATATGTTTGAATTAAATTATACCTTAATTTCAATTGAATTAAAAGAAAATAGAATCACTGTCCATGGTAATTAGAATCCAAAATTTCAACTTTGATTTTGACCTTTTTTGAAAGCTAGGGATGCAGGCAAAAATGGGCTTGAGGAGGATACGGTTGGTATTGTAGCAGTTTTTGATGGCCATGGTGGTAAGGAAGCTAGTGAAATGGCTTCAAAACTTTTGTTTGATTATTTTTACCTGAATGTTGTCTTCCAATCATACAAGAAAATGGCACAATATCACAATGAGGTGTTACCCTCAAGAGATTATAAATTGATTCAGCTGGAAATTCTAAAAGAAGCATTATCCCAGACAATTGGTGACATTGATCTCAAGTTTTCTCAGGCAAGTGGTGACTTTTCTCTGTTGATCAGCTTTAATTTCTTTAATTTTAGTATTATCTCCTCTTAAGGCATAACATTGTTTGTTTTTCATTTTATACTTTCAGGATGCTATTAAAAACAACTTCATCTCTGGCTCTACTACCGTTGTTGTTCTTTTGTTTGACGGGAAAATTTTAGTTGCCAATGTTGGTGACTCAAAGGCTATTCTCTTTTCAGAGAAACTTCACTCTTCTGCTTTAGGGATTGAAGGTCTGGATCTTTCTAAACTCAACTTCAATACTATGATAGTAGATGACTAATTGGATGTTCAATGAAATGATAGGTAATTCAATAGTGCGACTCACAGCAACAACGCTCACAGAAGATCATCATCCAGATAGAGAAGATGAAAGAGTTCGAATTGAAGCAGCTGGTGGTTCTGTTGTTACACGGGGTGTGCCTCGAGTCAATGGGGTGCTTGCCATGTCTCGATCCATTGGTGATATATATTTGAAAAAGTAAGTTTCTAACTTGAAGCCTTTTTATCAATCTCTGTAATAAGTAGTTGATCTTGGAATCCAGTGATGGCTCTAAAGGAGATTGAATTTATGTATCTATATCCATGTTTTATTGTTAGCTTTCTCATTGGATACAAACATAGATATGGACATGTATTCCTAAAAGAATTAGCACGTGACATGTATGTCGGAAGTGTATCTTGTTGTGTCGGAGAAGGGTCCAACACACACACGTCAAAAATTAAAGTGAAGGTTCTTGAATTCTTAGGTATTATTTATCATGGTTCAACTCTTCTAATCAAAATATTCTTGCTGTGTTATTAGGTATGGTGTTATAGCTGAGCCCGAGTTCATAGGTTGGCAACTTGTAACTGCTAATGATATTCATTTGGTGGTTGCATCTGATGGAATATTTGAGAGCTTGACGCCACAGGACATCAGTGAACTGATTTTTCAATGGAATTCACATCTCCAAAGAAGCCAAGACTTGATACTGCCATTTTCTTGCCTGTCCTCGAACTCAGTAGCAGATTGTATAGTCAATACTGCCTACGAAAAAGGCAGCCATGATAACTTGTCTGCCATCTTCGTTCCCTTAAAACAGACGCCTTTCTAATTATTTCTAAGATGTCATTCGGGATGTAAACGAGTACACTATCAAATATATATTCGAATTGGACTCATTTTTAATAAAAATTTTGAAAATCATATTATATAATTATAAAATTTCAGCAATAAATTGTTAATTTAAATTCAAATATGATCAAGCATTAATTTGAGAATAACAAATAAAATTATCTAATTTCTATTACTTAACGTGTTGGATTGAATTATCTCAATTCAATTACAGCCCTAGATGTAATTAGGAACAAACATTAATCACTTAGCTTTAGAAATAGTATTGCTGTCACGTATTTCTGAAACTTGTAGACGTACGGTTTAGGAGTAAACTTACCATGGACTTTGCTTGGGCATGAAATTTTTCCTGGTTAAAGTACATTTTTTACTACTTACTACCCATGTTGGGAATTGGGATTAATCACAATATGATAATCAATGTATAGGCGCCATCAATTTTTATTTTTAGAACCAATTGCATAGGATGATCCTTGGGGACATGGCTTCTAGAAGGGAGCTGACAGCTTTAATTTATCATGTCAGCTGCTCAACTAGATAACAATCTGCAGCTTCTATGCATGAGATGACCCTTCTTCATTTGCATTATCGTTATGGTCTACTGCTAAGTTGGAAAAAGTGCCCTATATGTGATGCAGGAATATTTATACATTTCTTTGCCTCTTTAAGTGCTGATATCATTCCTACATAAGAGACAGGCAACCAAAATCAGCATTAGCCTCGCATCATAATGATATTTTGATCCAAACTAAGCCACGTAAACACAATTCACATACAATCATAATTGAACAAGACAATAAATGATGTGATTTCTGAACATGTTCATTTTTCTCTCCCCATGCCAACTCACAAGCAAAACACCAAAAAACAAAAAAATACAAATACAAATATAAAATCTGCAATAAATAAAAGAATAGCATTTGCAAAATCAATGTTTTAGAAAAACAACTCGGTGAAAAAGAATGAAAGAAGTAGGCTGTCAAAGATTAGTTAACAAAATGCTTACATTGGCGATAATGGCAATCACAATTTGAAAAACCATATGCTTCCATCCAATTGTGTAGAAATACATATTCAGTGGTTGGTGGGCATAACTGGATCCTGCATAGTCAGTTCGTGATGAAATGCTTCTATATGGAGCTGAGTCAGCTGACATTAAAAAGCATGGTGCTTGAAGGAACCTTCCCAAGTAAGAGATTAGAACACTTCTTCAACTTCTTTGGTATTTCAATCTTCAAAGAGTCCCACTGAAAAAGCCTTTTGTTTCTGATCCTTCAAATTTCCCTTCACAGTGAAGAAAAGTTAGAGGTATATTGCTTTCCTGCTCAGTTATCACAAGATGATTGTGAAATTTACCTTTGGGAAAGTTAATCATACGGTGCATTAAATGGAAAACTTGTATGCTTTCTTATTAATTCATCTTTTAGAAAGAGGATGGAAGTAAGGATGACGCAAAGCATCATCCACGCTTAATCGATCCTCCTGTAATCACAAGATTTAGGACCCAACTTTAATTAAAAAATGTGTCGTGCTTGCAAGTCTGGCAACAAAAAATGAAACAGGTATATGCATATATTACTGGCTGTATAATTTTTCATTGCCCAGTTATCAACATTGAATTTTCCTTGGATGAAAAGCATTCATGTCTCACTACTGCATTCTTCTCAGCACTCCACGAGACATTTTAGGCTGAGCCAAGAGATTTAACCACCTCTAAAGCTTAGGATTCTTATTAATATTTCGTAAGGATTTTTAAGCATAGGCAACTACAACACCATTGCAATGAAATTATTAGTTTCATTTATCGGTAAACTTACTGGATTCCAGATTAATAGTTGGCGCACTAATCGCAAAGCCCAAACATTTGGAAACCTGCAGATATGGTGAAAACAACACCACAAATGAGAACACCACACCAGCACAAAGAAAGAAACTGGAATGGTATATAGTAAAGCTGTAGTTTAATCAAAGACAGTATCCATGAGATCGCAGATTACCCTAATTTCAGAGGATCTCTGCTCTTGATTTGTTGGGAAAAGAACTCCTCAGAGCATTTCCAGGAAGCAGGTGAAGCTCCAGCCTGGGTCTCAAAAGATAATTTCTTTTCAACACACATGTAAAGCACTATTAAAAATAAATTGACAGGTAGCGCAGAATCTCAGAATATCAGAGAAAAAAAGCTACGTTGATTTTTTTTCCTTCCTGGTTTTGGGGGGTGAACTTTTTTGGGGGCGAGGGTTGTGCGAGTGTATTCTCCATTAGTAAAAGATTTAATGTGCCTAGTTAATGGAAGGCAAGATAGGGAGGAAATCAAGGAAAATATAGTAATTAAGATGGTAATTTTACCTGGCCCATTGTCTGATGATGTTTTGAGGAACTCCCAGGGATTAAGATACATAACTCCATGAATGATCGAAGTCTGGTGCCACAAAAATAGCAAGAGTTATCAATTCAAAGCCATCCTCCTAAAGGATGCAAAGCACATGCAGACAACCACCTTAGCATAACTATGAAATGCTTAATTCTCGAGCCACCTCCTTAAAACTCAGACTCTTGCAAATAATTTTGTACTAAAACTCGTATGTGTGAGAGTACAATGCTCAAAAGCAGATCATTGTCACAGAGAATCATCCACAACTCAGTTCCACAGACAACTAAAAGCTGAGCATATAGGATGACACTCACTTGTATGCAAGCTCCTTCAGGTCTTCATTCCAACCCTGAATATGTGGATCTAGAAAGGCTCGCGTTAGAGCACTTATTTGAAAAACATTTGGCGATCCCAAGATCAACTGTAAAATCACAACACCGACGCTCCACATATCATACCTGTAAAAAAAAAAAACATTCGCAACAATTTAGTCAAACAGATTTGAATGGTGCCATTTAATTGTAACAAATGAAGACAGATACTAATAGAAAGGAAGATAATATTTTGCATAACGGATAGAAAGGAAGATAATATTTTGCATAACAAATAGAAAGGAAGATAATATTTTGCATAACGGATAGAAAATGCTAAAACTCTACACAATTAAATGGAAGGTAAACATACTTCAAAATTGAGCTTGTTGGCCCCTGATACCAACTAGCATTAAGAAATGCTTCCGGAGGAGCATACTCAAAAGTTTGTTCAGCCCTAGTTAGCACAAAAAGATATATATCATTAGTCACAATATGCTAAAACAAAGGTATGGAGAAACAGAAAAAAGCTCCAGAAGAGAAAGGAAATACCTAGAAGGTCCTGTAGATCCATATAAATGTTTCAGAGTGAACTCATCCATTGCACTACCAAAGTCAATGATACGCCTAAACAGTAAATAAAATAGGGATTAACAACTAGTTCATAGCTTGCGACATATTCAGAAAGCACAGGCTGTATTCAGTTTACTAATCAATGACTAAAAACTAATATGTAACAGAATTTTGAAATAAGGGATCTTTCCAAGCTACAAGAATTACTATAATGTACTCTGCCATACATTTTGGTAGTATAGTTCTTGTCTTCACTGGCACCTCCTTTCAGGCATATACCAGTGTCTTGATCTTCAAAGCATACGACCATGTTCTCTACCGATAAGATTAAAGAAACATTAAAGCATCTTGAGTAGCATAATCCCCAAGAAGAAATACTGGTATTGAATTATAAAAGCATACTCGGAAAATGCAGATAAACTTTGAGTACGCTCAATTAAGCAAGAATATCTAATAGTTTTACTCAATGACATGCCAATCAATACATGGAAGACTTAGAGCTCAATAAAGGGGTCAAATTAGAAAGATGGACAAACATAGACCAGCCAATTGTCATCAACATGATCTTAGAACTTTTCTTGTGTATTTGCATGTACAAAATTTTCCACAAGGCACAATTTATAAATTTATATTTCTAAAAAATAACAAGCATATTTTCAAAATCATATTACATTATAATCAACCCTAACACAACAAGACCTCAATCCTCTCACCAGGTTTGATATCCCTATGGGTGATGTTGCGGTCATGGCAGGACTTGAGCGCCATCAACTGGGCATGTGAAAAAAAAGTGATATCAGATGCCTTAATAATGTAGTAAATTTATAGATCAAAACAACAAAAAAAAATTATATAAAAGCTTTTTGAATTGAAAAAAATGAGCTAAATACCAGGTAGAAATCTGAACCATGTTAACATGCACTCCATTAAAACAACTATTCACAAACTGTGTTACATTGCTAATATAGAGAATATAATTGAAACTGTTATTCTGTTGTGCCTGATGATCAATCCAAACCTTCATATGAGTATTTCATCAGAAATAAAGTTGTGAACAATAAGAACTCATAATTAATCAACTTATCTTAGTTATATCTTAATCATCGCCAGTTTAGCAAACAGAGGAATGGCGATTATTTTTTATCTGAAAAATCACATGTTTCAAAATTGAAGCATCCCCAGTCTACGCATAAAAGTTGAACAAACACATCAGACAATATACTCCAAGTAAGCCAACAAACACCACATGCAAGATCCATATATAAAAGAAATTGGAGGGATGTGGGGACTAAAGGGTCCAAGTTATCACAAAATTCAGGACTGTATGATAGTCTAGAATTTATTTAGACATACCAATTGCCATATAAGGCTGCGCATTTCCTCTTTTCCTGCTTCTGTTGTCTTCAACCAGTGCCACCACTTTGATGGGTGCAATACCTGAAAAGGTTTTGCTTCTTCAAGCTTTTCTTCACTGGTATTATTTTCTACTTCCTCCACGGTATACATAAGCTTTGACAAAGACACACCCTCATGACGGAATACAAGCCAGATTTCATTAGATTGTGATTCAAAAGACTCTACATATCTTGCTATATGGTTTAAACCTTCTTCAAAAGCAGGTCTCTTGAGTCTAAATTTGTTGGGAAACATATTTTCAAAATTCCAACTGTATCCATAAATTGATTCATTTGTCTCTAATAGGTCGAAAAAATCTGATTGAAATTCTTCCAATAAAGAGGTTGCGATTCCATCAGACAGTGAACCTCCAAGACACCTAGAGGCATTAAGGAAAACTTCACCAAAGTGTTTCTCCCGTAGACCACTTAAATAAACAGCGGCCCCTCTCTCCACCTGTTTACAGTGATTAACTCCTTTTTAAAAAAAAAAATCAACATAAAAAGTTACAACTCAAACATAATAGGATGCAAAAAACAAAGAGGCAACAATTTCCAAATTTCAAGATGTATCCACAAAAACAGAAAGAAACAAATCGAGTCCTTTCTAAGACAAAAACAGAGAATTCTCAAATAAATTTTTTTTCTATCCGAGCCAATTACCAGAAATTCAATTTGTATTACTGAAGAATTTCATTTTTCACTAAATAAATAAAGTTCTCTTAAATCACTAACTGCTTCTAAAGTTAAAATAGGAGGAAAAAATAACAAGAAACTGGTTAATTTGGAGAAGTCAAACAGATCAACTATACACACCTATAGTAAATCCTACTTTAGGGGTATTGAAGCACAAGCAGTGAAAGCAAACATAGAGATTGAATTCAAATTCATTGTGTGGAACTAAATAGATCTTGTATAACATATTTCCTTTCTTGTTCACTAGCATAGCATCAGGCAGTTAAGCCTACTTTTTTCCCTGAATGGATGGCCACATCATCAATGCTTGTCATAAATGCCTAGTAAGGAAACAATATAATATTTAGGAAACCTTTTTAAGGTACATTAAGAAGAATAGGTAATCCCAATGAAAGTACTCAAACCAAGACAAAGAAAGATTCTAGCTTAAGATTGTAAGCAAGAGAGGCACTGTATGACGAGTAAGAGTCATTATTCACAGTTCATGTTTTTTGTCCATTGCTTGTTTAACATCAACATGAAAATAAAACAAAAGGCCACAAAAACAGAGGCAACCAAAAGATTCTTGATCATAGTCTTGTAGATCTTTTTCATTGTTTTCATATGGCAAAAGAGAGGTCGCAAAAATTTACTAATTGTCACCATAAACAAGAGCACGATATTCAATGATTAGATATAAGGTCCAAAGTCTAAACACAGTTTCTACAACATTTCACAGTTAAATATTTGATTGATTCATGTAGAAATCACAAATTAGTAAAGCACTTAGATCAAGTAATATCATTTCATGAAAAGGCATCCCTAGTGCATGAGTCTCCCCTATTTGAAAGGGTTGGGGACAGTCATCTACTGTATGTAGCCTTCCTCTAGCAATTTTTTTTTTTTTTTTTAATTATGGAAAGAGGTATTTTCCATGACTCAAAACTGATAATCTTTTGGTCAAAAAAGATCAACTTTATTATTACATCAATGCTAACCCACAAGTAATATGATTTCATATCGATTACAAAAGTACAGAATATTGTGGAACTTATAGACCAGCAATAAAATCATGAACATACCTTTTACGAGTGAAAATGCATCACAAAATCTTAGTGAAAATAAAATTCAATTGTAACAATTACCATAATGCGTTTCAAAATGAACAAATCATCATCAGGAGAACCAGCATTGCAATCATGAGTGGTGCTATGAGCCGAATTTCTTCTATTTGAATTAAAACAATTATTAAATGAGGTATTTTCATTTTTCCCAGTCCAACTTGAAGCATTTCTATCTTGATGGCAATT
Source organism: Aleurites moluccanus (assembly GCA_948193065.1). Taxonomy (NCBI): domain Eukaryota; kingdom Viridiplantae; phylum Streptophyta; class Magnoliopsida; order Malpighiales; family Euphorbiaceae; genus Aleurites; species Aleurites moluccanus. The sequence continues at coordinate 20,127 of CANXYC010266484.1, read as the reverse complement.
CCAATAAAAAGCCAGCCATACTTCACCATATGATCCGCGACCAAATCGTTTCTTTAGTATATATCTAACGACCAAAAAGCACAAGTGTCTTAGTGGTTCATTTGAAGCGAAAGAAAGGCATGGAATCAAGTTTAAAAGTGAGTTAGCAGTAAGCCGATAAAAGTAATTATTATAAGCAATTAATCATCAAAAGAGAGATTGCTTAACCACAAACTTGGGGCAACAACTGCAGCACACCAATCAGGCACACCAGCACAGAACTATGACATAGCTTATGGTAGAACAAGGCATAACCACTCCAACCCACCACCAACTCCCACCTGTCCTTCCCCAATTTCTAAAATTGGGACAAAACAAGGCATACACTCCAGCATATCTGGCTTTGCTAAAATCCCAAGCAGGGTAATCTCTATTGTATATATTAAGTACCAATGAGTTAACTACTTCTTCTCTTGTCCATACTGAATACCAGGGAGATTTCAGTATTGAACTGTTCCATAAGCTAAGAGTCATAAGGGAAGGAAAATATCGATGGAAGAAAAGTTATGAACCTTAAGTCCGGCGCTGCTTGCTCGGTTGATCCATAATTCAAGTCAGCATCATGGAAAGGGATAGATTCAATCAAGCCAAGGAAACTAGCAAAGCCTTCAGGGTTAGTGCACTGATCTTTAACTCCGTCAACAGACATCCCAAAATATAAGCAAAAATTTAGATCATTATACAAATTCAAAGGTCCGCCTGAAATAAGATTCAAAAAATTGAAGGGTTAATATATGCCAAAGATTATATCCATTTAGACCCACACTCCAACCAGAAAATACAGGCTTGATTGAAATAATTTTCTACAAAAAGATTTAAAATAAAAAACAATAGCATTTGTTAAAGGAGTTTCTTGGCAATTTTAAGAAACCTCAAACCCTATTAAAGCAGAATAGGACACCATGGAGCACTTGATACAACCCCACTCTCCATTCCCTCCAGAAAGGGCAAAGCACTTGGAAGCAATTTCACTTACCATGCTGGTGATCAAAGGCCTCTGGTAGAGCTTGAGGTAGGTTGTACACATAATTTTTTTTGTCATCACTTTGAGCTTGCAGTATATCCAAATCATTTAAGTTCTCAGATAAATAATAACATCCAAAATTCCCACGTCTTCCTTCGACCTAGAGGAAGAAAATAAACAGCATCAAAATCCATCATAGCAAGATCAGAAGCAATGCACAAAACCACCTTACAGTTAATCATAAGATGAACACATCATAGGTTTCAAACCTTTAAACATACATAATACACATCAGACTTCCATGTAGTTCAAGCATATGCATGACATATACAAAAAAAAAAAAAAAACAAAGAACTAACATCATAGATGAGCAAAGATTAACAGCATAAGCTTTTACTGCCTTACCAATAACCTATCAAACTTTGCAATAAGTGGATGCCCACGCGTCAATTGTGCTAGGTCAGAAGTGATGTCATTAGCTGCCAAACAGTGACATGAAAAAATGAGTTCTTCAGAGTAGATACTGGTTGGATTTTGAGCATAATTAACAATCTGCACATAATCCAGTATTTAAAGAAAAAGGGGGGAGGGAAGAAGAAGCTATAAACATGCTACTGACAACTAAGAAGTTTGATATAAAAAGCCAAATAATTTGTTCACCAGCTTATATTCCCAGGATGACATGCACAATCAACACTGCCCCCATTCACTACTTTGCATGTTCATCCCCTGTATGTAGCAAGTAATAACAGTACGGCACACAGAATTACCATGAGCACTCATTATGATGCATATGCGCACATAAATTATGACAGTAGTTAAAAGCAGTTGGGGAGAAAAATCCCAGCTGGTTAGTTAAATGGCAAAAGAAACAGCCCATAAGTTCCTTAAGTTTCAGTTTTAAATGACATCCTGAGTGGCTGTTTTTTAATTCGTTTCAGAGAAACTTAATAATATCACATCCTACATCCATAAATCATGTACGGTCACCCAAAATTCCAATCACGTAGCGGCCATTTCACTGCGTAATGGTCATTATTTAAAACCCTGCCTCAAACCATCTAAGCTCCACGTTTGCAACCACAGGATTCGGAAATGTTACCAACCTAGCATCACTTCCCAACAAAAGTCCCAATTTAAATGCCAGCTTTGTTCCATCCCCTCTACTAGAAAAGTCAAAATAGTGATGTTGAGACTGTCTTAATTTATGCACATGAACTTCTCAACATGATCTTATCTACAATTTTTTTTTTTTAATTGTTGCAACGACACTATGCTAAGGAGAAGAAATTATTGTCTCAACTCCCAATTCATAGAATTGGCAATGATACTGCCACAAACAATGATTCTAGCATCCATATTGAGTCAACACAACACCTTCACAAAGTTTAGAAGCAGAGAGAATTACCTGATTGCTCGTGCATGAACTTCTTTACTCCTACAGGTGATGAACAATATTTTTCTTGTTCTCCAATACACCTCTCCCTTGGCATTTTTTGAGGAATTCCAATAGAACCTAATGGAACAACAACAGTTGCCACATTGTCCACGCTGCCCTTTTCAAAGGCAGTGTTTACTAAGCATTCAGCTAATGAGTGTGAACACGAAGAAGAAAGTTCTGATCTCTCAGTACTACTGTGCACTTCCCAAAGTATATCACAAACATCCTGCAAGCTCAACTTTTCAAACATGCCATCAGATGCAACCACCAGATATGTATTATTTGTATTGAGAGGTTGCCAATCTGTCACTTCAGGTAAAGATATAACGCCGTAACTGGAGATAATTCAAAAACATTAAATGAGAAAAGCACATATAATTTATTTACATTATAAGGAAATGGCAATCCCACTAAGGTTGTTTAATAATAAAGAGGCAAAAAATTTGCAAGTTAGCATGCTTTGATGTTGAAGTAATAATGGGATCAAATTAGACTGAAGGATGTGCCAAATAATTTGTGTTTCAGTGGTCATGACTCCCACCTCTTAAAATATACATCTCCAATAGCTCGGGAAACAGCCAACTGACCATTTACGCGAGGCACACCACCCCACTCATGAACATATCCGCCAGCATTTTCCACTCGAAACTTTTCGTCATCTCTATCTGGATGATGATCTCTAGTCAATTCCTCAACAATAAAATACACCAGCCCACTGGACGCAACCGATTTAATGTTGTCTCGATATCGTGTAGGTGAAACATCCCCATTGCGTCTCTGCTCTCTGTATAACCTTAATAAAGTGGCTGTAAATTCAAAGACCACGAGATAAATACCCGTAACTCTTTACCATCTCCGTCAAAAAAACCTCTGGTTATTGTAGTGCATTTTCAGGCATGCAACAACATTATAGCATATACATAAATAATGACCCATTAACCACAAGCAGGGGCGGACATACAGTATTCAATTTATTTATTTTTTATTTTATGTATATATATTTAAAAAAAATTATATTAGGCCACCTCCAATTTATTTTTTTTAATTTTCTATATATATTTTATAAAAAAATTTATTCGGCCCCCAATTTTTTTATCCACAAAAATTTTATAATTAACTTTTCACTAAATCTATACTAAATCATCAAATAAAAAAAACATTTTGAAATTCAGTTCAAACAAAAAGAAATTGCTTATATAACTAAATTCAATATAATTTATAATCTATAATAATCTTTAATAAGCTTGTAGAAATTTTTTGGTAAAATATAAGAAATATAAAATTGTAGCTTAACAATCATTTTTATACTAAATTGCTACAATTATCTCGTATAAATGCTTATATTGAATAATTGTATATTTATATTAAATTAAAAACTTATACTAATTGCAATTAAAAATACTAAATTGCACAATTACAATTATAATTTAATATTATAAGCAATTCAATATATTTATTTTTATTTTTACATTAAATTTTATAATTATAATTTATTATTATAATTTCTACTAATTCAAAGATGCTAAATTTTACAATTATAGATGATTATAAAACTTTACAAAAAATTTGTAAAGCAATTTTTATAAGCAATTTAAATAATTATAGATGTATAAATATAAAGATGATTGCTAAAAATTAGCATAAAGATGTAATTTAGTTGACTAACTTTTATACTAAATTATTAATTTTTATAAAAAATTTCTATAAACTTATTGCTTATATTAAATTTAATTCATTAATTTTGTTGCTTATTATTAGAATGAGAACAGATTATTGTTTGATGGAAAACATTCTATAAATTTTTTCTCCTAAATTTTGGCTCCCCCAGATATCCCATCCTGTGTCCACCCCTGACCACAACTATAATCATGTCATGGTAAGAAAATGTGAATCTGAACTTTGGAGAGTTACTGACCTTTTGCCTCTGCAGGAGACTGAAATTTTTCAGAGCACAGAAGAGCCTTTGAATCTCCAATGTTAGCAACTAAAATTTGGCCATTTGCTACAAGTACAATGGTGGCTGTTGAACCTGAATTAAGATTTTTCCTTGATGCTTCCTTCGTGAACCAATTGAATAAATGCCAATGGTCAAGATAAGCCAAAAGAAAGGAATGTCATAAGTAAGGAACAAGTAAAGACAGATCAAAGTGAACATGCCTTAGAAAATGTTGCATCGATATCACGGATAGCCCTCAACAATGCTTCCTTCAAAATTTCTAAATGAAAAGAATCATCAAAATTTCCTGGCAAAGAAAATTTTAACCTGCAAAAACATTGTAGCTTGCATATTTAAAAATAGTAGCATATAAGGCGTATAATTTAGACACAAACTCCTGCAATAAAAAACTAACTAAACCTGCAAATCAAAAATACTAATTCAGATTCCAGAAGATTGTTTTGTGCATATGCCTCACAAATTCACGGCTTTTAGTTTGTTATATTCATATTTTACTAACAAGAACAAGTGTAGTGTCAATATGTGCTGAACATATCTCCAATATAATGTTATCAGTTAGAAGAGCAACAAACTGTTGCAATTTTTTTTTCCCACATGAAATGTAGCCATTTGCCAAACTGGAATGAGTAAGAGAGCAATATCAATACATAATTGACACTGACAAATTGCTACTATTTTAATGGATTTGATTAGATTTTAAACTAAAAAACAACTGTCCACCCAAAAAATTCACATCTATTTATGAATAGACTATAAAATTGAACTTTGAAAAGCACCTATCAAAATTCAGCTCAAGCCGACCAAGTTCTTCGTCCCAATTTAACACGTGAAAAATGGCATCCTTTTCTCCCTTGCAAGGTAATATTCCTGTAGATTTCTTCAACACAAGAGAATATGTAGCATCCAAAAGAAAAAATGTATGCAAAGCAAAATACTCCAACAACAACTTCGAAGCCATCTCACTAGCCTCAGCACCATTATGACCATCAAAAACTGCCACAATTCCAACAATAACCTCCTTTAGCCCTGTTTTACCTGCTCCAAAATTGAAAATTTATATGTGAGAAAAACCTTCCTATTTAAGGTAAAAATGCCGTGACCCTATTGTTACTGGAGATGGAGTCTAATTCTAAAATTTTATAGTTTTCATAACTGTCACTAATGTTAGCTAAAAATGCAGAACTGCCAATGTTTTTACAATTGGGATATATGTGAACTCCTCACGACTACTATCATCTGCCAAGTTTATCGAGAAATGTTAATGCATAACATTGAAAATTTTATGATCACAATTCACATATACACAGACCAAAGTATACAAATATGCATCTAAATACGACGTGCCAAAAATATAAATATGAGAGAGGGGGAGAGGGAGAAAGTGAGACCAGGGAAAGGAATGCGAACGTCGAGAGCGCAGAGAGTGCGATCCTCCTGAGACTTCCTTCGACCCTGAAGCATGGCCGATTGGCAAATGGTGGTGGTGGTAGTGCGTGATCGAGAATCGTAATTTGGGAGGTTCCAGCGAGGGCATTTTGGGGATTGAAATACAGCCGGAGCACCACCCTGTTTGTACACCATCAAACACGTCGACGATTCACCGCCACAACGTCGCGTTGCATATACGGTGATAACAAACCCTAAAACTAAAAGCTTCAAATTAAACGCAAACATAATTTTTCCGTTGAAATAATTTATCGGTTTTCAATGAAATTTGATTTATCATAAAAATGAATCAGGGAAAGAGAGGGAATCAAGGGATGGGAATAGAACTGATTCGCGCTTCTTTTCTAAGACAATTAATAAATCGCTCCGAGTTGAATAAACGACAGTCGTTCAAGAAGTATGGATAGCAAACTCATACAAGGCGTCAAAACGACAAAACAGTTGAGGTTACCGTCATTTAAAACTGCCTCTAAACCCGTTGTTCAAAATCTCCAGCCCAGCTAGAGTATGGTCTCATTTGGACTGGGCCCAAGAATAAAACCGTGTCTGAAATAGCCATTTTTCGGGTCGAACCGGTAACAGCCAGTTAGCCACCTTCTCCATGGCCTGTTTATGATCCATAAATTATTGAGTTTGTGTAATCATGTTCTATTGTAATTAACTGATATAATTACAGATTAGCCAAGTAAATAATCTAATTGTCCGTGAGAGGCTTGGTGCCTGGGACCTTGAGTTCTCAACTCAAGTTCAACGCTCACAAATTATGAGCATTTAATTAATATGTTAATTTGTTATAAGATTTTGTGTTGTAAACGTCATTGGACAGTGTTTGTTATATGCTAATTGAAAAATAAAAAATTATATTTAGTGATAAAAAATATAAATAATCTATTTTTCCGAGAGGATAGATTACTGAGGCACATGGTCTGAAATCAAGAGCTTTCAGATTTGACTCATGCGTGCGTGGCTTTTGATTAAATTTTTGGATTGTGTTTAATGTCCGGCAGGTAATATCTGTTGGAAAAAAAAAAATCTATTTGTTCACCGTTAATTTTGTATGGATAATGTACATAGATAAATTTGTATGGATAATGTACATAGATAAATGTGTAAGAAAAATGATAACCGGAAAAGTTATCCTCCGTTGTTATTATTTATGTCAAAATTTTAAAAGTTTATATCTTTTCGTCCATAAATAATAATTTCTATTTTTTAAAATATTAAATAATTTTTTTAGTTAAATTTATTATTATATTTTTAAATATATTATTTAGTAATTTATTATAACATGTCATGTCAGAATAAAAGTGAAATATTATTTATGAATACAAGAAGTAGTAGTTAGTTAAACTTAAAAATGGGTAACAAAATAAATTATGAATTCACTATATTGAACATTTTCTAAATATATATATATATATATATATATATATATATATATATATATATATATAAATTGATTATTTTAATGAATGTCCTAAAAATATTTATTAAGAAATTTAAATTTATATAATATTAAATAAATAAATTTAAAAATAAAATTAATAAATAAAAAGTAAAAATTTTAATTTTTCACTTAGAATGATGATGATAATAACAAAATATAATTCGTAAAAAATTTTATTTTTTTATTTAATTTATTTTTTTATTAATTTATTTGAATTCATCTTATATATCTATTTTATAATTATGTTTTATTTAAAATATTATTTTTAATGGTTACCTTTAAAATACTTATTTAAAAATATATATAAATATAACAATGAGAATCTTTGTCATATGTCAGCAGATGTGGTTACATGAATTACATATCCACATTAAAACATTTTTAATAGATCACCTTAAAAATGTATACATAAATTATGTGATTAATTTACCTCAATTTTTCGAAGTTAGAATCTTCTCTATTTTCAAGTGCCAAATTAGGAAAAAAAAACTAAGGGTTAATTTATCTTTAAAAAATAATTTTTAATACCATAAATTAATTAATTATATTTTGAAGTGTCAAATTAGGGAAAAAGAACTAAGGGCTAATTAGCTCTTAAAAATTAATTTTTAATACCATAAATTAATTAATTATATTGATAAAACAATTTATTTTTTTGTTTATTTAATTTTAGGATAAGAAGATAATTTTAAATTTATAAAAATAATTTATTTTTAAATGATTATTTGTAGAAGAAACTTAGTTTTATTTGATATGTAAGCTGATCCAAAGATATTTATAATTTTAAAATTAAAAAATTATTAATAATTCTAAATTTAATTGAATATATATATAAAAAAAAAAAAAGTTAGGTCAAAATTTAAATTTTTAATCCTACGAACTGCCACGTGGAGTATTGGTTATTCTTGGGTTGAGAAATACGTGAATTTTTCTTGGCCAGCCAATTGGCAAATGGTCAAGAATTTGCTACCTCGGAGGATTGCACTCAAATCATAGGATTTAAGGTTTGATTTTGGTAGCTAGTCAGTCAAATCACCAGTCTACAAAACTACACTTTACCACACCACACGCAGTACTATATTGTATTGAGATCTCACAAGCTGGTTCTTATTACTGTTTATTTATTTAAGCCACTGTTTGAATAAGAAAAAAAAAAGTGTAACTTTTATTGTTTAATTATTAAAATTGATGATTTTATAATTTATTTAATATGATTTAATTTGAAAAATGAGAGAAAATAATTTTAAGAAAATATTTTTTTAAAATTTTTAAATTTTCTATCTTTATTATTTTTCATTTTTTTAAAACGAAGTATAATTTTTATTATTTAATTATCGAATCAGTAATTTGGAATATTTAAAAAAAATTTGAAGTATAAAGGAAATTTATTTTTATATAACCTAATGAAATTTCAGATACTAATCACAAAAAAAAATTATTAATTTATAAAAACAAATTATTTAATTTATTTAAATTTAACTTTTTATACAATTTTACAGGTTTTATCTTATATGCTCTTGTTATTTTTTTTTTATGATCCTTTTTATTTTAACTAAAAATAATTTTAAGCGGTATATTAATTTTAATTTTTCATCTATTCAAAATTAATTTATGATTTAATCCCTCTCAAATACAAAGAATTGATGTTTCCATACAGAATTTTATAAACTAATTAAATAATGTTTTGAGTTTAAATTATGAGATAAAAAATAAAAATAAAAAATGAAAATTCATTATCAATTATTTTATATTTTCCACTGATTAAGACCCCAATGAGTCTATAGTACATTCCAGAATAGGGTAGAAGGTCGGCAAATGGATAATGTTATCGTATTTCTAATAATTTGCTTAATGGATATGGTTCTTTGTTGGCAGTCTCTGGGTTTGTGCATGTATATTATTATACACATATTATATTATTTTTTCTCGTGTACACACACATATTTTCTTTTTGAAACGTTTGTATGTGTGCCCAACTTGTCCTTTTTAACTTAGTTATAGCCTAATTGCTCAATTATGACGGGATATTCATGGAGCTCTCTCTCTTTAAAACCTCCACTCGTTGAGTTCTTTCTTGCGTTTTCTTTCCTCTAAGTAATATTTATATTTAATATTCTAATACAACCAAATATTACAACAAAATGTAATTACAATTTTTAATTAAATAATTAAATATCATTAAAAATAAAAGGGAGAAAAGTTATTTAAATAACAGTTAAGAACAACTGATCCAATTTTTTATTCATTATTATAAAAATAATATTTCAAATAAGTATATATTTAAAAATTATACTATAGAACATTATTCTAAATTTTCAATTATATGATGTATATAAAGTTCTTAAAATCAATATTTTCAATGAAAATAACTATTTTAAAGCAAATAATGTTAAATAAAATCAAATAAAGTAATTAGATCTCAAAATTTTATTAAATAAAGTTATGTACCCCAACTCTTTTAGCTATTTTTTACCAAATAAAATATTTTATTATTTTTATCTTTCTTAAAAATATTAAAATAGAAAACATTTGAGATTATTTGTTAATATACTATGTTAATTTAAACAAATTATTATGATAATTTAAATTTTAAATAAAAATATAAATAATGTAATATAATTTATTTTCAATTATTATAATTTAAACCATTAGATACTTATATAATTATGATTTGTAATCTAAGAAAAAAAATATTAAGTTTCATAATTATTGTAATTTAATAAAATTTATAACCTAAATCATTTATTTATAACTTACACTTATGACTATATGTATATATAAGAGGAGGTTTTGGCAAGTGAATGAATATTATTTTTATTTATAATATTTTGAAGAATTTTTCTCTCATTCACAAAGACAATGTTAGTTTTCCTTTCAATTTTTAAAATATGTTTATTTATAATGCTTTTTTCTATTTATTATAAATTTATACAATTTTTTAAATACAATTAGTTGTATAATAAATAAAAATTAGTAACTAATTTAAAAACATATTTAAATATTTATTATGTTGCGTGATCAATTTTTAAGTTATAATGAAAATTTTATTAACTTAGTAATTATAAATGAAAAGTAATATTTATTTAATTATTAAACATATATTATTTTTTTAAAAAATATTTCTTAACTTTTTGTAATATGTTATTGCAATTATATATGTATGTTTGTTTTTATATATATATATATGAGAATATAAATTAATAGCGCAAAAGTAGAATATATAAACCTTTAAAATTAATAATAACCTACCAAAATTATCACTGTCCTGATGACAATACACAATAATAATAATCTACCAAAAAAGGGTTTAACTTATAATTAATTACACTCCATTAATATATGTAATAATAATTCATTCGTACTTTACATTACCTAATCAGTGATTTCAAAATCTGCACGTACTTTTTGTATTGTAGTTTCTTCCTTTGTATAAAAGAAACGTGCATATCGCCTTTCATTGACAATTGGCAATTTCTTTTAAGTACATATCACTTTCTTGACCACCAAACAGATCGACCAAGAAAATAGAGAATAGAAATTATATTAAAGAATCAAGAATCAATATTGTCAAAATACTTACACTCCATGTCTGACAGTTGGCTGCACGTTGGGCAAGATCACCTACACTTGACAACTAGTATAATTTTTGTACACCACCTGCCACCACATCATTCGTGCTCATCTCAACTGGAACTGGTTTATAGTATTTATAACGGTGAGCTTTGCAAAAGCTTTAATTAATTTTTTTTATTTGATATGTGTTTTATTTAAATATTTTAACATATATGTGAAGTATTTATTATGAATATTAATATAAAAAATATAATAAAAAATTATAATAATAAGATATTATATATATTGCTTTATATAAATTTTAATTTAAATCAATAAAAATACAATGACATGAAAAAAGAAATTGATGAGATGGTTCCATAGAGTAAAAAAATTTCTAAATAACTTGATTTTTATTATACATAGAGATTATTAATTAGAGTAAAATTAAATATTTTATTTATTAATTAAATATTTATGTTGTAATATAAAAAATTTAGGTTAATATTTTGAAAAACGTTTCCTCTTAAAAAAAAAATTTAGATGTCTAATATAAAAATAATAATGATTTAAATATTAAATATATTTATGTTCTTCTTTAGAAAAAGAAGAAGTGGGAAACTTCACTACGGGGAAGTCTAGTAGATTCAAGAAGAGTGTAGAAGGTATTTTATGGATAAGTAAATTAATTTTTAAGTAATTTATTAGATCGAAGTGGTCCATTTTGATTATGGTTGGGAACTTCGGAGAATAAAATTATTTTATAGTTTGAAATAAATAAATAAAATATTGTATCCTGTCGACCCCGTTGGGATTAATTATTATTAAACTAAGCGCAATTTGATAAAATAGGAAAATGGCGTTTACTTCTAGATTGCCTTTGCACTGTGCAATAGAATGTAGGTAATATTCACAATGTTGCGAAATTACCCAATAGAAATTGGCCACATTTCAACAAATTTATTTTCTTTAATATTTACATTTACATTTAAAAAAAAAAAGAATTACTACAGTCAATTATTTTTTCACGATTACACATTCATATATTTAATTATGAAAAGAATGGAAAACTTTTTTAGATATTAATAAAATGAGATTAAAAATATATGAAATAAAAAAAAAATTTATTAAAAAAAATAAAAGAGTTATATTAATTAGACAATATATTTTTTTTTAGAACAATGTAGTTTTCACGTTACATAGGTAACTTTGAAATGTTTGTTGAGGAGCCTATAAAATAAAATAAAAAAATGGTATTTGAATATTAAATTAGACTAATGCATTGCTTAATTGTTAATACTATTCTTGAGAATAATGTATAATAATAAAATTAGGAAAGTCGAATTAAATAACACAGGAGATTGAGTTTTTATGGCATTTCAATATTTTTCTACCACATTATTTTATTATGCGTATTAATAATTCTTAGAAATGTTCTATATTTTATTTATTTTTAATTATTATTTTGGATTTGATTTTATTTTAATTCTTGTTTCTGTTCTGTAATGAATTTTTTTTAATTATTTTTGGTTTGTGTTGAGTTTTTAATTTCGGCCCTTAATAAATTTTTTTCAGTTATATTTTCATCCGGTGATGAGATTCAAAAAATTTTATTTACTCATATTGCACTTTTAATTATATTAATTCAATTCTCATCATAAATTTATAAGTGTTAATTAAATTTAAAAAAAAAAAAAAAAAAGTCTAGTTATCACTTGAGAAAAGTTTAAAGTGTTATATGAACTTATATATAATTAAACTTTATAATCCTAACATTGATTTTTGAAGCTAGTACTTTCAAAGTACTTTCAAATTATATAAGCCATGATATTTATAATATAATATTAAAGTGAAAAATGATCAAAACATATATCTCTATTTAATCATAATTTGAAATGAGATTTAATTTCTCTTCAAATTTTTGGTATATTCTGAGTTTAATTGTCTTTCATCTTATAATAAGCTTTTAAATTTATCCATTCGCTTGTGTTAAATTTTTAATTCAATCAATCAAATTCTCATCATAAATTTATAAGTGTCAATTGAGAAAATAAAAAATTATCTTAATTCAATTATCACTTAAGGGGTATTAAGATATAATTAATTCAACATTAATTAAATATAAGATGTTAGAAAACTTATATATATAATTAGATTCTCCAATCTCAATAGATAATTTTTGAAATAACACTTAAAATTATATAAATTTATAATATTTCTAAGAATTGTTAATACGCATAATGATAAAAATTTTGTAGATATTTATATGTCTTTCTTTATTAATTAAAATTTTAAAAATTAAGTTGTTAAAATTTTAAAAATTAAGTTATTTATTTATTTATATTTGTAAATTTCATAGTTTTGGCATACATTAAAATAAAATATATGAAAATTTCTCTAATTATTACTTAACTAAATTATTTATATATAAAAAAACACAGAGAACATATAAGACTCGAAATTTTTGAAGAACAGTTAAAAAACTTCCAATTTATGTGCATATATTTTTTTTTTGTCAACAAAAGTGAATTTCATTTTATTATCTATTCACTAGTGGATTCTAATCCCTACCCTGCCAACCAAGCAACAAACTTAAATGGCCAATCTCCTTTGCTATTTGTGATTGTGGCTCAATCTAATGATTTTTAATGAGATTTTCTGATCGCAGTTGTGGTCTATAATATAAATCACTATTTTTCGCCAATCAAAATTCGTAAAAATTAGTGTAAAATATAACAAAATTGAAAAAAATAGAAGAAAATGAAAAAAGAACCACTTTAATTTGTTAAATTTTTATACATTTTGTTAAATTAAATAAATTCATATATTATAAAATACTTAAAATGTCTGGAAATTTTATATTTTATATTTAAATATTAAAAATATAAATTTTCAAACAGTAAAAATTATAATATTGATTATGACATTATTATTATTATTTTCATTCTTTAGACATAAATGGGTCCCAACTCCCAAGCCACATACCTCCACCATACCATCCTTACCCTTGGAAGTTCCAGAAGTTTCCTAAAAGGACCACACTCACACTCTCCTCCCTCTGTCTCCCCACACTTGCCAAATGAAGAAAGGTGCTAAATATTATATTATATAAAATATAATAAACTACTCAAAATAATATTATAAAATAAAAAATTCCCCAACGAAGAACTCTAGAACTTTCTATTTGATTTTTATAATAAACCTTATTAGCTCTATTTAAGAGGTTTATCAACAATTGCTTTGCCTTCCTTATTCGTGCTTTTATTAAGCCTATCAACTTCACGATGGTATAGGTAACCTTTCTTTCTCTTAATAAAGAAAACAGTACAACGAAAATATCTTTAAAGTAAAAAAGTTCTAATCCATTCTTATTTAAACTCTCTTCTCAAAATTCAGCTTTAAATATTTTTCCTGCAATTGTCCTTTGTTCTTCTTCTGCATCTTTCTTAATTTCTTTCCAACTGTTCAACTATTTCTTTGCTAGTTTTCAATTCTTTACTCTTACTCTGTCTCTTAACTAGCAGTATTTTCAATTTTCAGTACTCTTGTTTTTTTTTTTCCTTTTTAACTATCAAATTCAAGAAACTAAAACATATAAAGAAAATCCGCCGTTCTGTTACTTTAATTGGAAATATGAACCCATATTTCACAATCAAGGAAGAGTACCCAGGATCAATTTCACCGCCGTCCGGTGATGAGCAACCAGCAATGATTATCCCACCACAGCCAATGGAAGGGCTGCACGATACAGGGCCACCGCCATTCTTGACAAAGACTTTTGAGATGGTGGATGACCAAATTACCGATCACATAGTTTCTTGGAGTGCTGGAGGTGCTAGCTTTGTAGTTTGGGATCCTCATTCCTTCTCCACTAACCTCCTTCCCAGATACTTTAAGCACAATAATTTCTCCAGTTTTGTCAGGCAGCTTAACACTTATGTAAGTACTCTGCTCTTCAATTCTTGAATTCCCCTGCTTCTTCTTCTTCTTCTTCTTTTATTTTCTTGAATTTCATGGAAAATGGGAAATACTGAATTTCTAAGATTATTCTAAAATGAAATGAAAATTAAGTTTTCTTTTTAATATTTATCATTTTAAAAAATAGCTCTTTGTTACTAGCGAGGGAACAATTTGCTTAATTTGGCTTTGTGAATGTAATTGGTGGGTTCTGTTCTATTTAATTACATATTTTATTTAAATGCCTAAGCAACAGTGACAATTGTCGTATTGACAGGAGATTTTTCTTTGAAGATTGTTCTAAGAGGTTCTGGAATGTTCATCCAAGTGCTACTTCGATAAGAATTTTTATTTTTTATTTTTTATTATTTTTTTTTAAGAATGTTCATTAGAGCTATTTCTTATTATTTTTATTTTTATACCACAGTGCATATTATTTTTAATTTTTCGATTCTTTAATTTTATTTTATTTTCCCAAAATCGGCTCTTTCTATATAAGTGACCATGTGGGTCCTTTCTGTAATTTGGATTTTAGTTCTGAAATAAAATACACTGCTCGAGTGTGAATGTTATTATTTATTTTTTTGCTCTGTCTTCAGATCCAATTTTGTAAAATTAATTGTGTTTGTGGAACTTGATGATTGATTCAGAATGTGTGGAATTTGAATTCCACAGGGATTTAAAAAGATAGATCCAGATAGATGGGAATTTGCGAATGAAGGGTTTTTTAGGGGCCAGAAGCATCTGTTAAGGAACATCAAGAGAAGAAAGGCGACTTCTCAGTCTCCTCAACCTCAACAACAGCAAGCCTTGGGTGCTTGTGTTGAAGTTGGCATATTTGGACTAGAAATAGAAATTGATCGATTAAAGCGGGACAAGCAAATTCTAATGATGGAATTAGTGAAGCTCAGGCATCATCAACAGAGGACTAGAGCCCATGTACGAGCCATGGAACAGAGGCTACAAGGTACAGAAAGGAAACAGCAACAAATGATGCAATTCTTGGCTAGAGCAGTGCAAAATCCTGCTTTTTTACAGCAATTAGCACTGCAGAAGGATAAAAGAAAAGAACTTGAAGAAGCAATTACCAAAAAGAGAAGAAGGCCTATTGATCGAGGTTCTACTAGTGGGGATTCAAGCCATGGTGGTCAAATTAGAAATCCCATTAAAAATGAACCTCCAGAGATTGGAGATTACGGGTTTGAAGTTTCAGAACTGGAAGCACTTGCCTTGGAAATGCAAGGATACGGTAAGCCAAAGAGAGGGCAAGAAGAAGAAGATGAGGCAGAACCACCAGAAAGTGGAGATAAAGAACTTGATGATGGATTTTGGGATGAATTGTTAAGTGAAAGTAATAATGTTGATGAAGATGAAGATGTTAATGTATTAGCTGAGCGATTAGGCTATTTGGGTTCAAGTCCCAAGTAAAAGAAATTGAAACCCTTGTGTACATGTCTGCTCCGCGTCATCATCATCCTCAGCAATCATCTTTTTTTTTTTTTTTTTTTTTTTTTTTTTTTTTTTAATTCTGGTAGAAAATTTTTATATTTCACGGTCGTTTTGTTAGTTAAAACTCACTTTTGTATAATTAGGTCCTTTAAAATGGCCACTAGACCATAATTTTCACCTTGATTTCTTGGTATTGGCAGGATAGGGGAATAACCAAGAAGTGTACCTGTGGAAAATATCTTTAACTCTCTTGTATTTTATTGAATCTTCTTGTCCATTTTTCCCTTCTGCACATTAATCTTTCTCTAATCTTGATTAGGTTGAAGCAGTGCTTGGACAGAATCTGGTTATCTCTATCATATGATTTGTCTCGAGGTTCTTTTACCCTTATGAAATCTTTTCTACTTTCAATTCATTGGTTAATTAATACCTTTCGGTGTAATATATTTTTGGCTTCAAATGAATGTAGATTGGCCAGAAGCTGTATTGAAATTGACAAAGATGATGTTGCTGCAAAGTTTCAAGAACCACACAATTAGATGTTGATTTTGGAGTCATCAAGTACCATTCTTTTTTCCTTTTAAATTATTTCTCGACCGTTTCTTGAACTGTATCTTCTTCTTTCTGCAATTTTTTGATGGTGATCGGTTTCTTGACGATGCATTTTTGCTGTAGATATTTTCTTGAAATGTTATTATCAGTCATTTTCTCCGGGTCCATGGGGGTCCTTGTCACTGGTAATGCCTTACAAGTTGTTCTAACCTTAATCAACACGTGTGCGTGTACTTTAGATTGTTACAGTACCAAAAAGCATAATGAAAGGTGCCTCTTGTCCAGCAAGCTCCGTATGATTATGATGTTGCCTTCTTCAAAATGTATCTGCAATTATGATTTGATGTAGACTATAATTTTAATAGGTATACATTTTTCAAGAATTTGTGGTTATATGATCTTCATTTATCATTTCAGATTTGATCAGCTTAGCGCAAGGATTGAAATAGAAAGTTCTGATATCACATGAAATCCTCTGCAACTGAGCTGGTTTATAATATTGGATTTGTATGGCCTATACGCTTCTAAATTGGCTTAATGGTAAAAAAAATATGCTTTTCATGAATCTGCAATTTTATTCTTGGTTCCAATTTTATTTTGAGTCATAATTGAAAATAAGAAATACATATGATTATATATTAGTTGGATAACTAGAAAATTAAATTCATTTTTAAAATTTAAATTATTAAATGTATTTTTCTTTTTTTAGTTTTCAAATTTTAATTTAAGTGAAAATTTTAATTTTATGAATTTAGAATATTATTACTAATCAAAATCAATTTCTAGTGTGAAAAAAGTAAAAATTAAAATATTTCATCGATTCTAGTTGAATTTTAAAGATTAAAAATAATAATTTGAAATTTTAATATTTTAATTAATAATAAAATAATATATTTTTTAAAAAATTTTAATTATAATAATCTTGAAATATTAGAAATTTTTACGCTATTAAAAGTCTAAAATAAAATTATAATTTCACAAAAAGGTTTTAAGTATTTAGTCATGTAATTATAATTTCACAAAAAGGTTTAAAGTATTTAGTCATGTAATCTTTTTTCTAGCTAACTTTTATTATAAAGAAATTCTATGGCTTGTGTACAATGGATCTACTTTAAGATATGTTAAGATCTATTAGTGTTAATTTTTTTTTTTTTTTAACAGAATGAAGACTTTACGAGTTATAATTAAATATATATAATTATTAATATATGTTTATAAAATAATTTATTTATTTTATTAAACTTCTTATATTATCAATTGATTGATTGAAATTTTCATTAATTACATTTTAATATAATAAAAATATTAATTTTCAAATTCATAAATTGACGAGTTAATATAAAAATACATAAACACTGTCTTAATTTTAGAATATATAATATTAGTGGACACTCGCACCACGTGTGGTTATAAAATAAGATATAATATATATATACAAAATAAATAAAAAAATTATATGATAGGATATTTTTTAAATATTATATAATAAAAAATGAAATATGGTATATAAAAATGTATTTTTATTTTTTATTAGAATTCTCTGATCTATGTTTTTGTAATTTTGAATTTAATATATTAAAAATTAATACATTAATTAAGTTAAAATAAATAAAGGATTGATTTATTAATTTAATGAACTATTAATTAGATTACCTTTTAATATCCAATTTGATCAGGTGGCAAAATTTTATATATTCTTTCTCTTTGTTTTTCAGTTATATATATATATATATATATATATATATATATATATATATTATATTATGTCGTCTCACGTAAAAAAAAGATATTCAGTATAATTTTTATAAATTAATATTCGATAAATTAATAATTTTTATTTATAAAATAATTTTTTGTGATCCTAATTTGAATTAATAAATTAAATTAATAATTTTAATAAAAAATAATAATATAATACTTTGATGAAAATTATTAATTTAATTGAAGATATAAACCTCAATAATTTAAGTCAAAATATTATAATAAATTGAATTTTTAAATTAAAATTACTTATATAAATATTTAACAATAAAAATAAATAATATGTTTTGAATTGAATTGAATTTTTTTTAAGCGCTTATTTTATGTCAAGGAAATGTCCGACGCGAGACGAATGGTGGTGAGTAATGCTACTATTCTTCCTTTTGGTTAATCTGAACTCGATCAATACGTTGATATTCTACTTTCATTTCGATGGCCGGCTTTGATTAATTCCAGGAATGGAAACGCAAACACAGTCAAAATCTCCTGGCCTTTTTTTTTTTTTTTGCATGGATGATTTATATGAATTGTGGTTTTGGATTTTGAGTTGGGTTTTGTCAAGTCATTATTACTGTTGAATTGGGTAAGGCTGGGTATTATTAACTCCCATTTTTCTGCATATCTGTAGCAATATGTAAAAAATTATATTGCAGAGAAAAAATTGGCTTATTAAATATAAAGTTGCATAATTCATAATTTTGATATTTCAAGATTGTTGGATGGGTCGCTGAAATTCAAATTTGTTTAGCATATTATTTTCATATTTTTACTTGGTTTATAACTTGCTTTAGAGTTTTAATATGAAGTATTTTCTTGAAATCCTCTATGAAGGACCCACCAAAGGATGCTCTGAAGTGGAACGTTAAATCTTCTTTTCTGCTACGATGACGTAGTGGATGCTTCTATTTTGAAGGGACGAGAATTGGCCCTTTTTCTTTACTTGGGCCCAAAGATCAATGGGCCGTCAATTCTGATATATGGTTGGAGTAAATTGTGAATTGTGAAAGCATAGATAGTGAATGAAAATCACTCATCATTTATATATAGAGAAAGATTGAAGAACAATGGCTGCATAAATCAACCTTGAAGTTTCAGATAAAGTAATTCTAATCTTAATTGGTTGATCTGTTGTATTCGATGTGTATACTGAGCTAATTACAAAATTCAGTTTTTGACATTATGGCGGATACAACATAGGGGATTCTTGTTATATCTTATTAAGATAAGATGTGAATATATCATAAATAAGACAATCAAAGAAGAGGGAAAAAGAATTAGTTTTTGTCTTCTTATCTTTTTATTTGAAACTATGTTTGATTTAACTATTCTTAGCAACTGTTAGCAGTTAACTAGTAATTGATAGTTAATATTTTCTAACTCATAATTGATTATTGTTAGTGTTTGATAAAATTATTATAAATTGTTAGTTAATAATATGTTTAATCCTATTAATAATATATATATATATATATATATATATATATATATATATATATATATATATATATATATATATATTTTTTATATATATTTTTTATTTTTATATATTTTTTTTTTTTTGT
>CANXYC010266403.1:0-22336 GCA_948193065.1 Aleurites moluccanus | reverse complement strand
TTGGTTCGGCCAAACCTTCCTTTTCCATTCTTTGATATTTTCTTTCCATTTTTGATACAAATTGATACAATCCATCATCCTAAACACTAATCCAACCTTGAAATTCAAAGAAAAAGCCATTAAAGCCACCAAATAACCTAACGACGCTTTGGGAGAAATCTTGGTAAGATATGAGTTTTTGATTTCTATTAATGTAGAATTGTTTATATGGTTGTTCTTGTTAATTTTTATGGTTTAGAAGTTATTTTCTATGGTTGGAATGAAAGTTATAGTTGGAAACCCTAATAGGAAGACCATTAGCTTAAAGTATGCTTTTGATGAATTTATTGCTTCTAATGATATTTATTTAATGTATATGATTTGAATTTGTGGTTAAATGGAAGAAATGAACTCAATTGGTTAGAATCCTTAAGTGGCCGAATTCATTAAGGTTTAGGGTTTGGTGTGCATTTTGATATTTTAAGTGTTTAATGGTTGGAATGAGTAGTATTTGATGCATATGTGATGAATTGATGATTGGAAGTTGAAAAGGAAACCATTTGGATGAAATGTTGTTTTGGTCGAATTGATTAAGTTTAAATGGTGTTTTGTGTTTTGATGTTTAATAGGTTTAAATGCTTAAATAAT
This sequence comes from Aleurites moluccanus, assembly GCA_948193065.1. Taxonomy (NCBI): domain Eukaryota; kingdom Viridiplantae; phylum Streptophyta; class Magnoliopsida; order Malpighiales; family Euphorbiaceae; genus Aleurites; species Aleurites moluccanus. The sequence goes on along the minus strand of CANXYC010266403.1, from coordinate 21,709 downwards.
GTACATTTGATGCCTTAGTATGTTTTTTGATAAAATGACCTTGAAAAATGAAGAAAAAGAATGATTTTTTTTGCTTAAGTTGATTAACTTGGATTTTGTTAGTTTAAAGTGTTAAGTTAATGTATTTAATAAGGTTAAGTCTGAATATGATTAAGTGTTGTAAATGGTATTTCTAAGGTATAGTATAGGTGTCTTGTGTAATTTGGCATGTTTGAATGTTTGTTTATATGAATTAAGTGATTTTAATAGTATATAGTCTTATCGGAGTATTGTATGTGGAAATAGGTGAATCGTCGAGAACCCCTGGTCGGAGTGCTGAGCGGCGAGCTGAGTAGGGGCTCGAGTGTAATTTGGGGGGATTATTGGATTTTTGCTTATCAGGTGAGTCTTTATGTATATTCATGCATGATTTGCATCATAAAACATATAAAAAGTCATTTGGACTAATTAACTGGCCTTTATTGTTAAACAGTACCTAAAATTGCAAATTGGCCCGTAAATAAACCCATCGAAACAACCTAAAATGACCTAAACTTTTCCTGACCATAAAATGGAAACCAAAAAGCCAATTGGGTCACCACTTGGCCCAATCATCTAGTCTCGTCTTAAGCTTCGAAATGATACGTCATGGCCCACCCAATTCTTTTGGTAACATAGTTAACCAGAAAGTACCTAAAAATCCCAAAACGGACCCGTAATTTGCAAGCCAGTTGTGACAGCGCAACTGGGCTTCCCTAGGCCAATTTTTGGTAATTTTCCAACTTGCTCTATTTTTCTTTATATATATATATATGATCATTCTACGTTTATATAAGATCTATTTGAGTTATATTTATGACATTTTCATTATATATAGAGGCATTCTCATATGATATGGTAACAGAGCTATTTCGATGGTATAGCGGGTGAAACCATCGACCGTGTGCACACTGGTTTTGTACAGGCCTCAGCTAGAGGGGGATGACGTGCTCTAGCCGTAGGAGCCGATCACTCTTACGAATGGTTGGATTGAGCACTAAGGGTGCTGAAGGGTGTTGTATCAAAAAAGTTATAATTGTGCTAAATCAGTACAATTGTACCTTTCATAGTACCCAAACCTGTTATATCATATGTGCATTGACTCATTCATTGAATATTAATGTTTCTTTATTTAATATTATATATGAATATTTTCGCGGGTATTATTTGGATATGGATCTAGATACCGTTTTGGATAGTATCTAGATGATTACAGAGAATCTTATAGTAACATGGTTACAGATAGTTATATACATAAATATATAGTTAATATTATTATTATTTATTTATGATATTATATGTATATATATATTGTTATATGAGTATATATATATTGTTATTTATACAGATATTTACTTTATTACTCATTTATTGTTTTATATTGAATTTCCAAATCACATCTGATTATCCATGGTTCCATGATCATTTACTGCATTTATATACATTTGAATTCACTGAGTATTTTTATACTCACCCCCTTCAGTAGTTAATATTTTCAGGTCTGCAGTGAGGCACGCATTCCATTGGCAATCCTTACTTCCGCCTTGGAATAGTAGTAGCTAATTATGTAAATTTCTAATTTCAATAATATCTGTAAATAATTGTATAGTATAGAAATTCTATGGTACTGAAAATTTAAGAGTAGCATACATATATGTTTGTGCTTGCATTTTTTTATAGTTTTATATAAGAACAATACTGTAGATATAGTTATGATATTATAATTGTGGATATTGTTTGTTATGCAAAGGTGCTTGAGTTGAGTTGATATTGGAGATCCAGAAGGATCATTAATGGAGATAGTTGGTGTAGTGTTTAATAGAAGTGTTTTATTTGTATATTTTCAGTTGGGCATACTCCTTATACAAAGAAGATGCTGCCTAAAATTTTATGGAATTATTAAGCTATAATGAGCTTGTTAATGTGTTGCATGCCATATAGATAGTTAATTGGGTTCTTCGTGGTACTGGTTGCTTCTGCATCACCCCTACCCTAGGACCGTCGCAACTCCTCGGTTGGGTTGTGACAAGAGTACACAGTCCAGACCTGCCCAGAGTAGTTTCAGACCTCCACAAAGCTAGCTGGTTATTAGCACTGGTAGAAGACAGTCTTGATTCGAGGCAGCTTCATCAACTCCACGAACATCTGTTAGTGTATGTAGAGCAGATCAGTCAGCACAGGCTATACCTGCTTGTTCTAGGTGTGGCATGAGACATGCCGATGTTTGTAGATAGGAGACATGAGCCTGTTTGAGGTGTGGCCAGCAGGGCCATTTTATTAAACATTGCCCTATCATCAGAGCTCAGCAGGGAGCATCATTAGCTTCACAACCTACTGTTCAACAAAATCAGGGCACTTCCAGAGCACCTATAGGTAGAGGTAGAGGACAAGGTCTGGCATAGAGCTTATCTCAACTACTAGCTGCCAGAGGACAGAGCAAAGTGTTTGCCCTCAATCAGCAAGAGGCCCGATCATGAAACATCTGTGGGAAGAATAATTTTTATTCAGCATAAGTTAGCTAATGTACTTTTTGATTCGGGCACCACACATTCCTTTGTGTCTTCATCTTTTGCAAAAAAATTGGGAAAAGGTAGTGGAATTATGGAATCACCTTTAGAAGTATCTACCCCCTTAGGTAGAACAGTAATGGTGGATTGTAAGTATAATGGTTGTATAGTCGAGATTAATGGAAGAGAATTTCCAATGACCTTGATATAATTACCAGTGCTGGGAATGGATGTGATTTTGGGAATAGATTGGCTGTCATGGCATCATGCTACCATTGATTGTTTTGGGAAGAAGGTAGAGTTTAGATCTAAAGGCCAGTCAGACTTTGTGTTCCAGGGTAAAAAGGAGAGCAATTTAGCCTGTATAATTTCTGCTACTGTAGTAAAGAGACTCCTAAGAAAGGGATGCCAAGGATACTTGGCTAATGTAGTTGATACTCAAATGAATGATAAGGGGTTGAATCAGATTCCAATAGTAAATGAGTTTCTGGATGTGTTTCTTGAAAACTTGTCTAGATTACCACCAGAGTGAGAAATTGAGTTTGAAATTGATGTATATCCGGGAACTGATCCAATTTCTATTTTGCCTTATCGGATGACACCTACTGAGTTGAAAGAGCTGAATGTGTAGTTGCAGGAGTTGTTGGATAAAGGCTTTATTCGACCTAGTAATTCACCATAGGGATCACCTGTTTTGTTTGTAAAGAAGAAGAATGGGACGCTCCGTATGTGTATTGACTATAGGTAGTTGAATAAAATGACTGTGAAGAATAAATATCCATTGCCTATAATCGATGATCTCTTTGATCAGTTGCAGGGAGCTAGCTATTTTTCAAAGATTGATCTTCTATTATGCTACCATCAATTGAGAATTCGTAAAGAGGATGTACTGAAGACAACTTTCGAAACCCGATATAGGCATTATGAGTTCTTGGTGTTGCCATTCGGGTTGACTAATGCTCTTGCTGCATTTATGGATCTAATGAATAGAGTGTTTAAACCTTTCATGGATAGATTTGTTATTGTGTTTATAGATAATATACTTGTCTATTCCAAGAGTCGGGAAGAACATGAAGAATACCTGAGGATTGTATTGCAGACGTTGAGGGAACACAGGTTGTATCCCAAGTTATCAAAATGTGAGTTCTGGTTGGATAAAGTGTGTTTCTTAGGATATGTCATTGGTAAAGATGGGATTAAAGTAGATCCTAAGAAGGTGGAAGCAGTTGCAAATTGGCCTCGACCGACAAATATTATAGAAATCTAGAGTTTCCTTGGAATAGCAAGTTACTATAGGAGATTTGTCAAAGATTTCTCCAAAATAGTTGCACCACTAACCAAGTTGACTAGGAAGCAAATTAAATTCCAATAGGATGATGATTGTGAGGAGAGTTTTCAGAAACTCAAGACATGTCTCATTACTGCTCCAATACTGGTATTACCATTGGGAATGGGTGGATTTTATGTGTATTGTGATGCTTCTCAAGTGGGTTTAGGTTGTGTGTTGATGCAGAATGGGAAAGTAATTGCTTATGCTTCCCGATAATTGAAAAGACATAAGTTGAATTACCCCACCCACGATTTGAAAATGGTTGTTGTAATTTTTCCGTTGAAAATCTGGAGATACTATTTATATGGTGAAAAGTGTGAGATCTATACAGATCATAAGAGTCTTCAGTACATTCTACAGCAAAAAGATTGAAACCTACAATAAAAAAGATGGATGAAATTGGTAAAAGATTATGATTTTCAGATTCTTTACCATCCGGGGAAAGCGAATGTAGTTGCATTTGCTTTAAGTCGTAAGTTAATGGGTAGTTTATCACATATAGCAATTCACGTAAGGCCAATTGTGAAAAGGTTACAGGAATTGTTTGATATGGGTATGCAGCTGCAAATATCTTATTCCTCGGCATTGATTGCTCAGTTTCAAGTAAGGCCTACGTTGATTGATGAAATTAAAGCCTCATAGGATGCATATTCACAATTAGTGAAGTTGAAAGAAGATGATCAAGAAAGGAAAACTTCCAAGTTCCAATTAGACAGTGGGGTGCTTAAATTGAGTGATCGGCTATGCGTTCCTGATGTAAATGGGATCCAAGAAAGGTTTTTGGATGAATTTCATCTTGCATCTTACAATGTTCATCCTGGAGTCACTAAGATGTATATAGATGTAAAAGATTTCTATTGGTGGCTTGGAATGAAGAAACATATAGCTGAATATGTATCCAAATGCTTATTTTGCCAATAAGTCAAGTTTGAATATCAGAAGCCATCAGGGTTGTTATAGGAGATTGAACTGCCATAAGGAAATGAGAGCAAGTGACTATGGATTCCATAGTGGGTTTACCTCAGACATCTTGGGGCTATGATTCTATTTAGGTAATTATTGATAGACTCACTAAATCATCTCATTTTCTAGAAGTGAAGTCCACCTACACAGCAACACAATATGCCAAGTTGTATGTTGATAAGATTGTATGGTTGCATGGGGTACTGATATCCATCATTTCCGATAGAGGTACACTGTTCTCATCCTGGTTCTGGCAGAAGTTTTAAGAAGCATTGGTTACTCAACTGAACTTCAGTACTGCCTTCCATCCACAGATAAATGGTCAGTCTTAGCGGACTATTCAAACTCTGGAGGATATGCTATGGCTATATGTGTTGGATTTTGGTGGTTTTTGGGATAGGTACCTACCATTAGTGGAGTTTGCTTACAATAGCAATTATCACTCCATTATTGGTATGGCACTTTATGAAGCCTTATATGAATACAAATGTAGATCTCTTGTATGTTGGGTGGAACATATAGATAAGCATTTGGAGGGTCCAGACTTGATTCGAGAGACTATGGAAAAGGTGCCACTGATCAAAGAACGAATGAAGACAGCTTTTAGCCGGCAAAAAAGTTATACAAATTCGAAGAGAAAGGATGTACAATTAACGATTGGTGACCATGTGTTTCTAAAATTTTTTCTAATGAAAGGAGTGATGAGGTTTGGAAAGAAAGGAAAATTGTCACCAAAATATCTAGGGCCATTTGAAATACTAGATAGAGTTGGGAATGTGTCATATCGCTTAGTTCTTCCTTCGAGCTTAAGACACGTACATCATGTTTTCCATGTATCCATGTTGAGGAAATATTTGTTAAATCCTTCTCATATTCTTCCAGTTTAGAGTATTGAAGTAGATGAGAATCTGTCATATGAAAAAATTTCAGATAAAATTACCGATCAACAAGCGAAATAGTTAAGGAATAAAGAGATTCCAATAGTGAAAGTGCAATGGAAGAACTATGGAAGTGAAGAATGCACTTGGGAAAGTGAATTCGATATGTGACAAAAATATCCTCACTTGTTTGTTATTTAAGGTTAGTAAAATTTTAAATTCAAGGTCAAATTTATTTTAAGAGGGTAGAATGTAATAACCCTAATTAAATTCTAAAACGATTAAGGATAGTTTGAAGAAACGAGAATCAATAGTTGAATTTTTATAAAATTTAGGAAGTACATTACTTAGAAATGATTATGAGATACCATAATTACATGGTCTAATATCGTAAGAAAAATAATTAGGGAATTAAACAAAATTAAAAAGAGTATTAATTAATTAAATCAATTAGAAGACTTAAAAAGGAAAACCTAGAAAATCTAAGATTGGACACCCTCCGATATTCAATTTTTAGTAAATTTTAAAACAGTCTTTTATCTGATTTTTCTTCATACATCTAAAATCTGATGAATAATGGATAAATTAAAAATAGAATTGAGTGAAATTGGTAAAACTTAAATGCTTAAGTAGTGAATAGAAGAACAAGAAGTGAAAAATGACAATTTGGTAAATTTTGAGAGATAAATTAAAAAGTTAATTTGATTAATCTAAAAATAATAATAATAAAATAATTAAAAAATAGGCTAGATAGCCTTACACTCCACCAAGAAAAATGGGTTTTATTTTTTTCTTTTCTTTTTCTTTTCTTTAATTTATCTTGGCCAACATTTAGTCTTTATTCATTCTATTTTCCTTTTCTTTAAAATTTCTTTTTCTAAAATTCTAATTAGTTATAAACTTATATAAATAAATATAAAAAGAACCAAAATTCATCATCTTCTTCATCTTCTCATGATTGGCTGAAATTTAAGGGGGGTTTTCTTCAAAAAAATTTGCTCATCTCTTCTTCCATAAATTACTCTTCTATCACCTCAATTCACAAGCTTTCCATCAACGCAGTTCACAAGCTTTCCATCAACTAACCTTCCTTTCTTCATCAATTTTGTTGGAATCTTGCTAAAAGCTTGTCACATCCTCCACTTCAGGAGATATGACGGTCCTAGGATATATGAAAGCGTAAGACACCTTAAACCCGTAGAACCCCCTATATACAAATTTTATGAAAAAATGACAAGGTTTCCTTTATATTTTCTACTATATTCCCGGGACCTACTTGTCCCTCCCTTCAATATATATCAAATCTGTAAAAAAATAACACTCCCAAAGGTTCTCCTTATACCTTATACTCCATTTTAACAATTCAATATACAAGCACTTCAATAATTATCAACACAATACCCACATTCATATAGGTAAATTAAGTTAAGTTCTCACATTTAAGTATACTGGAATTAATTATATAGCTATTACTTTTTGTTATATATATATAACTCAGATTCTTTAAACGAAAACCATGGAGTTTTTACTGAGTTCAATACCAAAAGCTGAGACAATACATAGATAAATGTGGTTCACAGCAGAGGAAGACTATAATTAGAACCGCGTTTATCTATCGATTTCTTGAAAAGAAAAACAACCACTAAAAGAGGTGAGACAAAACTCAGTGAATAACATATATATATAATTTTATTTGTAAGGCTTGGTTCTCACAAGAAAGGTTTAAGAATAACAATGTAGCAATAAAATTAGTTATCACAAAGGAATACGATAATGTAAATTAGCCATTAGAGTTAGGCACAATAAACATATCAATATGATAGGTGATTCGTTTAATATGAACATAATGAATAAATAATCAAATTGGAGAATATTGAACACAAGTTTCAAGGTTATACGATATCAATAAATCAATGTAGCAAATTTTAATGAATCAGTATTTTAGTAGTAGTTAGCAATAACTACTGATAAATCTGGTAGAGGCTATAGTCCGGTAGCATGCCCATCAATAAAGTCATACGATTGATTAGATCACATGACTAAGACCTTACCCCTTTCCTAGCTGGGGATGACAATGTAATCTTGTGCACAAGTCCGATGATATTATATCTACTCCATCGGATGAGTAGTTCCATTATTGCTAACATTTGAATTTCATATACAATGAATAATGTTTAACAATTGAATTCAAGGGTTTATTCAATAGTACTATCATAAATAAGAAGTTTCAATATCCAAAACAAAGAGTTTGACACCCATTTAGGAGCAACAATGAACAATGTACAACTAGAATTCATTTTCCATCAATGAGCAATGTGGTAGTATTTACAACAAATTAATTTGAGTTCAAACACAAGTAAGAGAATATATATATATGTTACTCACCTCCAAAATACAAAATGAAGAAGTGACTTATTCTCATAGCAAAGATAAAATTGATGATCTAATTCCTCACTTTCCTTTTCCTTTTCTTTCCTTCTTGAAGCTATAACACATATGGAATATATTTTAGCACTAAACCAACATTCAATTACACAATTCGAAAGTTAATTTTGTAAAAATCCTTTGATTCTTAACTTTTGATTTTGGGAAGCCCTGCTTCTTTTATTCATATCTCAAGTTTTATCTATCCAATTGCTTCAACTCTTTTTCCTACCTAAATTAGATATTTTTAGTTCTAATATATTAAAATTTAGATTTTTCTAAGCTCTATATAATTTATAGTGGAATTTTGAAGACATACTTGAAATATGTAATCTACCTTGCAACTTCTACCCGGATACCCCTCACTGTTTTTCTTATAACTTACTTTTTAGATATCCAATTTCTATTCTTTTTTTAGAAAATTTTAGTAAGACACAGAGAAATATTTTTTATATTTTGAGTTTTCCCTGAATCATAACTTAAGATTCTCGAAATTACAAAATTCAGTAAGATCTCTTAGCACAAACCCTGATCCGAGTTAGTCTTACTCAGTGATCTATATCTCTCAATGCAGAAAGAATTTGATAAAACTTCATTAAAAAAAACAATTTAGACATGTAAATCTACAACTTTCATGCTTTAAGAATCTTCAAATTCTAGCTTTAAGGGCACGAAAACTCAGCCTCAATATTCTGTCGAGTCACAAAAAATTTTAAATTTTTAAGGATTTACTTCTAATCTTACTTTCTTTCACTAATTAAATCTCTAAATTAACATTAAAACTCATTTAATAAAATTATAGAGCTAGTTAAAGATTTTACCTCTTGAATTCCTTTGAAGATTTTTTTTTAACTATCTACAAATTTGATGAAGAAAAGGAGTTTTGGAGATGGAGGTATGAAGATTGATGAAGATGGAGAGTGGTTTGAGTGAGTGAGGTGAAGCAAAATTTTGGTGAATTTTATAGTAAAATTTTTCAGCTAAGGGAAGAGGAAGAAGAAAATGGTGATAATTTTTCTTTCATTATGTTTATTTATAATAATTATTAACCAATTAGAATTTAGGAAAAGAAAATTTGAAGAAAAATGAAATGGAAATTAACTTAGCTTGAGTTTGTGTCTAAGTTATTTTTAGATGAAATTAAGTAAATATATTTGGTGGAGAACGTCCCACTTGTCCGGTCACCATGCTTCCAAATAACTATTTATTTTTGTTTTTATTTTTATTTTTTTAATTATTGGTCAAATTAATTTTGACCAATTTTCTCAAAATTTAAAAAATTTTCATTTTCCTCTTCTTATTCTTTTATCTCTTTTACTTCTCTATTTAAGTATTTAAATTTTATCAATTTCACTAAATTCTTTTTTTAACTCATCCATTAGTCATCAAAATTTAGGTGTGTGAAAAAAAAATGGGTAAAAAAAATGCTTTAGAATTTCTTAAAAATCGAATACCGGAGGGTGTTCAAACCTATATTCATTAAGTCTCGATTAGTTTACTTATGGTCTCGATTATTCTAGACTTGGTCTCAATTTCTTTAACTTTGGTCTCAGTTTACTTATGGTCTCGATTATTCAAGACTTGGTCTTGACTTCTTTAACTTTGATCTCGGTTATTTTAAATTAGGTCTCGATTGGGTCATTACAAAGCTAAAGAAAATTCTTTTAAGTCTCCAAGAAGTAATACTCTTACCTAGCTTTATAATTCAATTTTATAATTTTTAATGATAGATTAGAGGTTTATGTAATGAAAGAAAGAGAAGTTAAAAGTAAATCTTTGAAATTCTGAAATTTTTGTATTTTGAAAGTAAGTTGGAGACTAATTTTTAGAATTTTAGAGTTAGATTTTGAGAATCCAAAAAACATGAAAGTTATGGATATATATGTGTAAAAAAAATGCCTTTAAGGAAGTTTTGTTAAATTCATACCGTGTAAAGATATATGACATACTGAATGTTGCTGGCTCGGGTTATGGTTTAGACTGAGAAATCCTACTATTTTTTGCATTTTTTAGGACCTTAAACTTAAAATCAGAGAAAACTCAAAACATAAAAAATATTTCCCTATATCTTAAATAGATTTAGTGAAAACATAACAATATTGAATAACTACACGTTGAGTTATAAATGAAAGAGTAGAGGTTATTCTGGTAGAATTTACAGGACAAATTTTAAGATATAGGGCAAAATTAGGAAATTCACTATAATTTGTATAGTACTTAGAAAAGTCTGAATGTTTAGTAAGTTAAACCCTCATATGTATAGTTTAATTATAAGAAAGAATTGAAGCAATTGGATGAGTATATCTAGAGATATTAACAAAGGAACCTAAGCTGCCAGAAATAAAGTTTTAGGTTTTGAGAGTGATAGTTACAATTTGATTCCTATTGCATAAAATTAAGATAAATTGAGTACTAAAACATTTGAATTGGCTTTGTAGATACAAAGGATAAATGAGAAGAAGATAAAATAGTAGACCATTCCTTTTATTTGTGTTAAAAGTGAAGTGTTGGGGCACTTAGAGTTAGAGTTAGAAAGGTGATGTATGTCATTTTGCTTAAAATTGAATCCAATTAAAATTATTAATATTTCCTTGATTGATACCTTTAATAGCCAAATCATTATATAACCTCCATTTTTTTACTATTACTTCAAATTGTTCATTAGACCTTTTAATTTATTCATTGAATATATTGAAATTGATATTGCATCTTCGATCCATTGCAATTGTGAACCCTGAATTGAAACCCAATTTAATATTATAAATGACAGGCCTACTCACTTGATGGAGTAGGATAATAATTTTATCATGCATTGTGCACAGTGACACTTTTACAGTGATCTCCATCTGGGAAGGGTATTCTCAGCCATACAGTCTGATCAGCTATATGAGTGATAAGCATGCTACTAGCTGTAGCATCTGTTTTTATACAAAGATTATAAATATGTCATTAAAGTAAACCATTTATTGATACCTTGTTAAAGTAACCCTAACCGAGATTCTTAATTATATACCTTATGCATATCTAAATTAATATACAATACCAATGGCTATATTAATTTATTACTCTTTATTATTGCTTATAAGTGAAGTGACATATATACTACTCACTGAGATTTTATCTCATTCTTTTATTGGTTTATTACTTTTCAGGGGATTAGTAAATAGTTACGATTCCAGCATCGTCTTCTCTAACTGCGAATCATACATATCTATGTGTTGTCTCCAAATTTTGATATTTTATTTTGTAGATGCTTCATGGTTTGTAAATTGGTTAACTAATATTTTGATATATGTAAATATTAAATTGTAATACTCTAGAAAGTCTTACCTTATACGCATGATCTAGTTCTCAGTTTGTGGATAGAAAGTATTGAAATGATTGGAAATAATTTTAGAAACACAATTAGAAAGTGAATGAAATAGTTTTCTGGAAATCGTCGGTGTCGAAAACACTGTCGAGAAAATAGCAGTCCGGGCAACAGTTGTATTTCTGATTCTGATCAGGGGGTAATAGATCACATAAATGCATGTGTAATTATGGTAAAGAATAAGAGGAGAAAAATATTTAGGAACACTGAAAAAGTAAGTAATAGCAAAACTATAAATAAATGGAACTTCGAGCGGTATAGTAGAAATTGATCTGCCTGAGTTTCAGAATGACTCTTAAACTATTTTTATAAATAAGCATAAATAAAATTAAGCCTTTTGAATCCCCACTTTGAAATTCAATTCTCAGCAGAATTGTCAGAATAAATTATAAAAGAAGTTGGGGTCAAAGTATGAATACTTAAAAGTTTAAGGACCAAAATATAATTTATCATTTTTGCTTAATATTTAATAATGCCTTAGAATCATATTTTATCATCTTCTTCCTTTCACCAAAGTGGTCGAACCACTTCTTCCATCTCTTCCTCCATTTCTTCTTCATTTTCCAACCAAAATTTCTTAAGAAAACTTGAAATTTAACTTGGTTCTTCCATTTCCAACTCATTTCTTTCATGGAATCACAAAGGAAACTAAGGAATCTTTGAAGGGAAAATTTCGGTGGAGAGCTCCATTTAAGGTAACCAATTGATTTGTTTAGTTTTATGATTATTTTAGATGATTTAGATGATGAATTAGATGGGTATGGTGTTAGACTGCATCAATTGATGCATTTGAACCATTTCCCCTAATTTTCAAACCTTAATGGAAGTTGTATGATTTGTCTTGATGAATTAGTGTTAGTTTATGTTATTTAAGCATAGAATATGTTAATTGGAGGCTAATGGATGATTAATTTGTGATTGGTTTGGTGTAAAAAATAAAGATTTCACAAGTTGTGCATATTGCCTCCTTTGAAGCTATTGGTGGGAAATCAATTTTCCTAAACTATTTGGAGTGTTATGTGAGTCTTATATGCATCATATGACATGTCTATACCATTGAAATGTTGATTAGAAACCATATGTGAAATCCCATTTTTGGCAGAACCCAATTACACTATTCATGCCTATGTTTTTGTTTGATTTTTTCCTTTGTATTCCTTAGCCAATTTGATCCTTTAAATGTTTTTTATTTTTGTATAATTGTTGCCTATTGTGATACCTTGATTGTGGCTTTGTTGTTGATTGAATAGGCAATGCTAACTTTGCACCAAAACCTAACCTAAAGGCTTGCCCAACTTTGCCCACCATGTGTTTGATGAAATGCCTAGTTATAATTTCATAGGCCTATCACATTTTTCATCCATAGGCCTACCAATTTAAATGTCATTGTCGCCCGCGATATTGACATACCAATTATGCCTATCATTTGCCAATGTATAACCAATCTTTGTTCCATACCTTTGTTGTTTACCAAACCAATTGTCATTGCATAACTATTACTTATTGTTATTCCTTTGATCCAATTTCTACTCGAAATAATTGATATTGAGATAATTGCTATTGGTGATATCATTTTTGCATAATGGTATCTAATGATATGTTCCATTCTTGTATTGACCCTAATATGGCTTGATAGAGCTGTCGCTCCGATAGGGTAATGGATACATACTGTCGGCATTGTGCACATTGTTTACTGATGCCCTAGCTGGGAAGGGTTCTGGTCCTAGCCATAAGACTTGATCAGTCTTATGCTTACTGATACTGATATGATATTGACTGTATGTTCACATGTAGTCCCCACTGTTTTGGCCCTTTATTTGTCTTTCCATATTATACCAAACCTTTGTTATGACTATTGACCATTCTGTCATCACCTATTATTGATTCTATAATTTGATAAGATTGACATTATTGTTTCATCTGTTATCAATTGTTATTTATCCAAACTATATTCATTGGCGATGCATATTAGATTCACTGAGTATCTTATATACTCTCTCTTTTCATTATCTCATATTTCAGGTGCTGAGTAGATAGCATAATTCTAATTTCAGACTCTTTGTGGATTCCTGTAGTATTTTGTTATCAATGTAATTATTTTGAATACCGTATTTTGATATTCATAATCTAGCTACTCCATGGGGGTATGTATGGGTTAGTTAGGATATGAACATGTGTATATGTGATATTTCATGATATATGAGTATTAATATATATGTGGTGATGGATGTTACAGCCAACAACATAATTATATACTGTTTACAGAATTGCAGAATGAATAATAACCAAGTAAATGGATTAATTAATTGATGGTTATAGATAATTTGCATATAATATTGGGTTCTATGGGTGCCGGTTGCCATTGGCATCTCTTGCATCATAAGACCGTCGTGATCCAGAAATGGGTCGTGATAAAGGTGGTATCAGAGTATTAGGTTACAGATAAATAGTACTTGAATTACAGAGGAATAGTGATTAAGTACAGAAGAATAGTGATTAAGTACAAAACGAGTATAATTAAGTAAACCATGGAGCATAAGAATTCCTATGTCATCTTTTGTTGTATTCGTCTGATATGTGTTAAGCATTCTGCGTTTCTGTAATATATTGAGTACGCTTTTTATTTTTTTGATAGATTATAGAGATGTCCGACGATAGGGACAGAGATACCAGAGAGGCAGAGGTAGCCTCCAATGAGTCGTTAGTCAGAGAGTATTCAGTTTCAGAGGGTTCGTCTAGATTTTGACGGACTACAGAGAATACAGAGAGGGGTGATGATCCCTGGAGAGTTGAGATGATGAGTGGGTTGATGGAGTTACGCTGGGAATTTACAGATTTGAGGCGGGAACGTCAGAATATGCTGCCACCTCTAACTCCAGCAGCAGTGCCACCACCTGTTGCACTAGGGGCAGTGCCAATTGCACTAGCTCTTGTATAGCTAGTTAGGGTTCCTGAGGGGCCTGCTGTACAGGGAGGCCACAGAGTTATAGAAGAGGGTCGAGTATCCATATTTAGCTTTCTGAAGCTAAATTTACCAGAGTTCAGGGGCAACAGAGACAATGATCCAGTGGATTTTCTTGAGAAGGTTGAGAAGGTAGCTAGGATACTACCTTGTTCTGACATTAGAGCTGTAGAGTTGGTTGGTTTATTGTTAAAAGGGAAGGCTTGGACTTAGTTTTCGAGGAGGATGGAGCCTAGATTTTATGGTGAGCATCCTCTTACATGGGCTAAGTTTCGTCAGGGGTTGATTGATGAGTTTATTATCGAGGGGGTGAAGACCCAGAATCTGAGTCAGTTAGAGCAGTTAGAGCAGGGAGATAGGTCAGTGGAAGAATATACAGAGGAGTTCATCAGGCTGAGTAGGTATGCTACTCATATTATTCCTACTGAGGCGGATCTGATCAGCACGTTTAGGAGAGGATTACATGCTTCGCTTCATAATGCTCTTCTAGCTACAAAGTTTACTTCTCTGACTACTATTATTGACAAGGCAAACCAGATGGAAGAGAAATATAAAGCAAAGAGGGCTAAAAGAGATCAAAAGAGGAAAGGACCTAAAGCTCAGAGTAGGAGAGGGGAGAGCAGTTCCTAGCCCAGGTAAATTGAGCCAGTGCCTCGATTTGATCAACAACCTTCATCGGGTAGTCAAAGGAGGAGGGTTCAGAGTAAGGGACCACCAGTGGTATAGTCAGCACTTGCATATTCATAGGGTTCCTCTAGACTAGCTGCACAAATTCCTAGTGCGTCTATTTGTAGATTATGTGGTGGAAGGCAAGGAGGGGAGTGCTGGCGTCAGACTGGTGCTTGCCTGAGATGTGGGCAGCATGGTCACTATGTTAGCAGATGTCCTATGCGAGGTGAGCAGCAGCCAGCTGTTTCAGTTTCTCAGCCTACAATGCAGATGAGTCAGAATGTAGTCATAGAGGCTTTTGGTAGAGGCAGAGGCAAAGGAGGACAGGCTCCTAGCAGTAGTCAGGCCCCAGCAGATAGAGGTCATGGGCGAGTCTTTACAGTTAATACCCAGGAGGCACATAGATTAGACAATGTGGTTACAGGTACTATTCTGATTCAGAATGAGATTGTTGATGCCTTATTTAATTTTGGTGCTACACATTCCTTTGTTTCACCATAATTTGCACCTAAATTGAATAAGGAAAGGAAATTATTAGATGTGCCTTTAGTGATAGCTACACTGATGGGTGAAAATATTGATGTGGAATACTACTATCCAGATTGTGTGATTGAAATTGATGACAATATATTGAGTGCTGACTTGATAGAGCTGCCTGTGTTAGAGTTAGATGTTATTCTGGGTATGGATTGGCTCATGACACATCGTGCAGTCATTGATTACGATGAGAAGAAGGTTAAGTTTCAGCCTGAGGGGTAGCCAGAGTTTGAGTTTCTGGGTGATAGATGAGAGTTCAGAATTAATCTAGTTTCTACTAACCAAGATAGGAGAATGATTGGGAAAGGCTATTTAGCTTATTTGGCTCATGTAATAGATGTGCATAAGTCTTTTGTAGAGCTTGATCAGATACCCGTAGTTCAGAAGTTTCCTGAAGAGTTGCCAAGATTCCCCCCAGATAGGGAGATAGAGTTTGAGATTGAGGTGTACTCAGGCATCGATCCGATATCCATTCCTCCTTACAGAATGGCACCAACCGAATTGAAAGAATTAAAGGTGTAGTTGCAGGAGTTATTGGATAAAGGATTCATTAGACCGAGTAGTTCTTTGTGGGGTGCTCCAGTGTTGTTTGTAAAGAACAAGTATGGCTCTCTGAGGATGTGCATCGATTATAAGCAACTGAACAAGGTGACAGTGAAGAATATGTATTTGGTGCCACAGATAGATGACTTGTTTGATCAGCTGTAGGGTGCTAGTCATTTCTCAAAGATTGATA
Organism: Aleurites moluccanus; assembly: GCA_948193065.1. Lineage (NCBI taxonomy): Eukaryota > Viridiplantae > Streptophyta > Magnoliopsida > Malpighiales > Euphorbiaceae > Aleurites > Aleurites moluccanus. The sequence goes on along the minus strand of CANXYC010266403.1, from coordinate 5,315 downwards.
TGAGATATGGGTATCACCAGTTAAAGATTAAGAAGGGTGATGTACCTAAGACTGCCTTCAAAACCCGATATGGACATTATGAGTTTTTGGTGTTGCCATTCGAGTTAACCAATGCACCGGCTGCGTTTATGGATTTGATGAACAGGGTGTTCAAACCATTCTTGGATAAGTTTTTCATAGTGTTCATTGATCACATACTTATCTATTCTAGGAGTGAGGAGGAACATATGGAGCATCTGAGGATAATTTTACAGACACTACGAAAGCATCAACTGTATGCTAAATTATCTAAATGTCAGTTTTGGCTAACCGAAGTGTGTTTCCTTGGGCATGTGATTTGTAAAAATGGTATTAAAGTCGATCCTCAGAAAGTTGAAGTAGTTGCGAATAAGCCTCAGCCTACCAGTGTTTCTAAAGTTCGTAGTTTTCTGGGTATGGCAGGGTATTACAGGAGGTTTGTGAAGGATTTCTCAAGAATTACAGCTCCGTTGACTAAGCTGACTCGAAAATAGGAGCGATATTTGTGGACTGATGAATGTGAGAGAAGTTTTCAGACTTTGAAGTCCTGCCTCACCAGTGCTCCAGTATTAGCATTACCAGTTGAGGGTAAGAAGTATATTATATACTGTGATGCTTTCTGAGTTGGTTTGGGGTGCATATTAATGCAGAGTGGGAGAGTGATTGCTTATGCTTCTCGTCAGTTAAAGAAACATGAAGCGAACTATCCGACTCATGATCTAGAGATGGAAGCTGTGGTCTTTGCATTGAAGATTTGGAGGCATTATCTGTATGTATCTAAATGTGAGATATATACTAATCACAAGAGTTTACAGTATATATTTCAGCAGAAGGATCTGAATCTCCGGCAGTATAGATGGGTGGAGTTGCTTAAGGATTATGATTGTGAAATCCTTTATCATCCGGGCAAAGCTAAAGTGGTAGCTGATGCATTAAGCCGGAAGTCTATGGGCAGTTTAGCTCATATCATGGTTGGCAGGAGACCCTTGATACAAGAGATGAGGGAATTAGTTGATTTGGGTATAGAGTTGGATTTGGGATCCCAGGATCATAACCGGGCTCTGATAGCACAATTTCGGGTGAAGTCACTGTTGATTGATGATATTAAGTGGCTCAAGATAGGGATCCGTATCTACTGAAGCTTAAGGGGGATGTTTAGCATGGTAAGATGTCAGAGTTTATAGTAGAAGATGATGTACTGAAGTATGGGAAGTGGATATGTGTACCTGATATTGATGGGCTACGAGATTGGATTATGAGAGAGGCTCATTACTCTTCATACAGTGTACATCCAGGGATTACCAAGATGTACCATGATCTGAGGGATGTGTATTGGTGGCCTGGTATGAAAGGAGATGTAGCACGGTTTGTCTTTAAATGTTTAGCCTGTTAGCAGGTTAAGTTTGAACATCAGAAGCCATTAGGTTTACTTCAGGAGATTGAGTTGCCAGAATGGAAATGGGAGCAGGTTACCATGGAATTTATAGTTAGTTTACCGAGGACTACGAGGGGTTATGATTCCATATGGGTTATTGTAGACCGGTTAATGAAATCTGCTCATTTTTTAGAGGTTAAAACCAGCTATTCGACAGCTCAATATGCACAATTGTATGTGGATAAGATAGTGCGACTCCATAGAGTTCCTTTGATGATCATATCAGAAAGAGATACACAGTTTACTTCATGGTTTTGGCAGAAATTTCAGGAGGCTATGGGTACTCAGTTACGGTTCAGCACTGCTTTCCATCTGCAGACTGATGGACAGTCAGAGAGGACAATCCAGACTTTGGAAGATATACTTCAGTTGTGTGTTCTAGATTTCAAAGCTAATTGGGATCAATATCTGCCATTGATTGAATTTTCCTACAATAATAGTTATCACTCTTTTATTGGTATGGCTCCATTGAAGCACTATATAGTAGGAAGTGTAGATCTCTAATGTGCTAGATGGAACCAGGAGAGAAGCAGCTAGAGGGTCCAGAGTTTATCAAAGAGACCATGGAAAAGGTGCCAATGATTAGAGATCAGATGAAGATTGCTTTCAGTAGGTAGAAGAGCTATGTTGATCCGAAGTGGAAGGATGTACATTTTGCAGTTGGTGATCATTTCTTCCTTAAGATCTCACTGATGAGAGGTATTATAAGATTTTGTAAGAAGGGAAAGTTGTCACCAAGGTTTATAGGTCCATTTGAGATTCTGGAAAAGATTGGCAATGTGACCTATAAATTGGCTCTTTCACCTAGTCTGAGCCATGTACATCCGGTATTTCATATTTCTATGTTGCGAAAGTATGTATCGGACCCATCATATGTATTAGAGATGCAGGATGTGAAACTTAATGAAGACTTATTGTATGAGGAGCTTCCAGTGGAGATAGTTGATCGACAAGTCAAGCAACTGCGAAATAAGGAAATTCCTATGGTGAAAGTGCTTTGGAGAAACCAGTCGATGGAGGAGTGCACTTGGGAGAGCGAGCAGGAGATGAAGGACATATATTCATTCTTGTTCCATCAATGAGGTATGTATTTAATTTAAATTCAAGGACGAATTTATTTGAAGGGGATAGAATATAGTACCCTAGAAAGTCTTAACTTATATGCATGATCTAGTTCTCAGTTTGTGGTTAGAAAGTATTGAAATGATTGGAAATAATTTTAGAGATACAGTGAAAAAGCGAATGAAATACTTTTCTAGAAATTGTCGGTGTCGGAAACATTACCGATAAAATAACAGTTCGGGCAACAGTTGAATTTCTGATTCTGATCAGGGGTAATAGATCACATAAATGCATATGTAATTATGGTAAAAAGAAAGAAGAGAAAAACATTTAGGAACACTGAAAAAGTAAGTAATGGAAAAACTGTAAATAAATGGAACTTCGAGGGGTATAATAGAAATTAGTCTATTTGAGTTTTAAAATGGCTCTGAAACTATTTTTATAAATAAGTATAAATAAAAATAAGCCTTTTTAATCCCCACTTTGAAATCCAATTCTCAACAAAATTATCAGAATAAATTGCAGAAGAAATTGGGGTCAAAGTATGAATACTTGAAAGTTTAAGGACCAAAATATAATTTGTTATTTTTGCTTAATATTTAAGAATGCCTTAGAATCATTTTGCATCATCTTCTTCCTTTCACCAAAGTGGCCAAACCACTTCTTCCATCTCTTCCTCCATTTCTTCTTCATTTTCCAACCAAAATTTCTTAAGAAAACTTGAAATTTAACTTGGTTCTTCTATTTCCAACTCATTTCTTTCATGGAATCACAAAGGAAACTAAGTAATCTTTGAAGGGAAATTTTTGGTGGAGAGCTCCATTTAAGGTAACCAATTGATTTGTTTACTTTTATGATTGTTTTAGATTATTTAGATGATGAATTAGATGGGTATGGTGTTATATTGCATCAATTGATGTATTTGAACCATTTTCCCTAATTTTCAAACCCTGATGGAAGTTGTATGATTTTGGCTTGATGAATTAGTATTAGTTTATGTTATTTAAGCTTAGAATATGTTAATTAGAGGCTAATGAATGATTAATTTGTGATTAGTTTTGTAATATCTGCCATTTTGTAGTATTTTTATTAAATTGTATGTTGGAAGAATTAATTAATTAAATATAAGAATATTTGAAAAATTCCAGAATTTCTGGTTGCAGGAAATTGTGAGGCTGATTATATTTTCTTAGAGAAATAATTTGGTAAAGTGTAAAACATGAAAGTTATGAGTTTATGTCTTAACTGAAATTCTATAAAATAGCTTGGAAAAATTCTATGTGTGTGATGAGTTGAGTCCCTTTGAGCAGGACTGGCCTGGTTGAGTATTTCTGCAGGAAGTCTCTGTCTGTTTGGAATTTCTGGGAATAACTGAGATAAATTGAGCTAAAAGTGTAAACATAAAAAATGTCCCTTTATGTGTTTTGATGTTGGCTGTAAAATTTTAGGATTTTTGAATAAGTATATCTTAGTGGAGAGTGGATTTTCTCAGGTTTATTCGGTTGGATTTTGGGGCAGTAAGTTTGGGTGACATGTAGAGAGTCACCATAGTCTGTGTGTTGGTCTTAGTGATTTAAATTTGGATATGTTGTGACCTTGCATGTTTATTTTAAGTGGAAAAAGGAATCAGGAAGTTTGGATATTTGTAGCTTATTTGCGAGCTGGTTAAGTGTAAGTTGTCCAGGAAGGGTTTCAACTTAGCAGAGTCTTGGTATGGCGAGCCGGCAAAATGCGAAGTGGCATTTTGCGAGCTGGAGAAGTAGCGAAGTGGAGAAGTAGCGAGGTGAGATTATTGAAGTGGCAATTGGTGAAGAGGAAAGGCGAAGAGGATTTGGCGAAGAGGAAAGGCGAGGTGGCATTATGCGAAGAGGCATTATGCGAAGTGGCAGCTTGAGAAGCAGAGTTTGGTGAAGAAGAAATGTGCGAAGTGGCAATTCGCGAGTAGGATTTGGCAAAGATGGAGATAGGTGAAGCGAGTTGGCGAATAGGCAAAGAAGCAAAGAGGTGAAGACACAAAAAGGCGAAGAGGCGAAGAAGCATTGCCGAGGTGGCATACGCGAGGAGAGTTTGGAGAGGCAGCATATGCGAGGTGACATATGCGAGCTGGATTAGCGAAGTGGCATTGTCGAATCAGTTTGGCGAGCTGAAGAGTGCGAGCTGGGAAATGTGAAGTGGGAATGGCGAGCTGGCTTCTGCGAGGTAGCTTTGCCAAGGCGGATTGGCGAGCTAGCAAGTGAGATTTCTGGAGTAGTAGTCTATTTAACCCCAGCAATCCAGTAGCATTTTTCATGATTTTCCTTCCTTCTTTCTTCGATAATTTCAGTCTTTTCTCAGATCAGTCCCATTTTATTTTCTAAGGCATTAAAACTCAAATTAATGCATTAGACTTCTAGATTATTCTATATTAAGGCAGAAATCATCAGATTTGAGCAAGAAATCTCAGGAATTTCAATTTTGAAGAAATAAGGTAAATTTTCTTCCAAGATTATTTTCTTTTAGATTTATTTAAGTCTATTGGTTAGAACAATTAATATTGGGTGTATAGAATTTATTGCAAGAAATTTGAAGTCATTAATGGTAATTAATGTAGAAGGAAATCATAATGTTAGGACTGTCATGAATAGTAACATAAACAGTAAATCCGAATTTAATGCAGATTTTTCTTTAAGAGATAATTAAATTGATGTTGAGAATTAAGAATAGAGACTCTAAGATGGTTAAATATTTATAAATCATGTTAAATATTATTGATTTGGAGAAAACCCTAATTTTATATGTTTGGAGAAATTTCTTAGGAGGA
>CANXYC010266372.1:0-14434 GCA_948193065.1 Aleurites moluccanus | reverse complement strand
AAACCTGGTCATTAATCCTAGATAATCGAATCTAATTAAAGAGAACGTCAAGATTGGATGATTGCCTATTGATGAAATCTTAACCCTGGTTTTTACAAATCATATTTTCTCTTTCAAGTTCATTATCTTACTTTTATTTTTAACTTGTTTGCTAAAAATTAACCCAACCTTATTATTTTCCAAATAATAGCAATAATTAGGAGTGATTCGTTGATATCCCCTTCCTCGTGGGAACGATACTTACTCATCATTAATACTTGCCACGCGACCTGTATACTTGCAGTACCGCAAAGTCGCAACAATATAAACCATCTATTAGTCTCCAATTAACACATTCTAATCTCAATTATCACATACTAACACAAAATCAAAGATTCATTCTTCACAACTTTGAATTAGGAATCCCAAATTAGGGAAAACCTACCAAATGCATCAATTGATGCAATTAAGCACTAAACCCATTCTAATTAACATCTAAAACATATAAATCCATCATTAAACCAAACAAATCACATCTTTATCTCAAGATGGAGTGTTGACAAAAATTTTCAAGCTTTCCTTTCTTGAAATTGCTTGATTTTCTAAGCAAACCAATGATATAAATCAAAGAATCCAAAGTTTGATTCAAGTTTTCTTTTGATTTCTCTTGGATTTTTGAAAGAAATTTGATGGAGAAGTATGGACGAAGCACACGGCCAAATGAAGAAGAAGAAAGAAAAATGGCCAACAATTTCATAAGGCAAACTTATATATTAAGTCATTAATGACAAATTCCATTTTGGTCCTTGAACTTTCCATTAATCACACTTTGGTCACATTTCATTTTGTAATTTATTCTGACAATTCTGTTAAGAATTGGATTTCAAAGTGGGAATTCAAATAGCTTATTTTTATTTATACTTATTTATAAATTAGTTTCAGAGTCATTCTGAAACTCAGAAAGACGGTTTTTCACTATTCCCTTGAATTTCTACTTATATACGATTTTGCAATCACTTACTTTTTCAGTGTTCCTAAATATTTTTCACCTCTTTATTTTTACCATAATTACACATATATTTTAGTGATTCTTTACCCCCTGGTCTGACTCATAATTTCTTTAGTCAACCGGACTGCTATTTTCCTGGCAGTGTTTTCGACACCGATGATTTCCGAAAAAGTTTTTCATTTGCTTTCTGATTATGTCTCTAAAATTATTTTCCATTATTTCAATGCCTTTAAACCATAAACTAAGAACTAAATCATGCATTCAAGATGGGATTTCCTAGGGTATTACTGTTTCAATTTGAGGTATGATTCTTAAACTTAGTCTTTTAATTATATTTAAGAGTATTATAGTTTAATTAAGTAGATAATTGAATGATTTGAACTAAGGAAGATAAAGATGAACAAGGGTTTCAAAGGATTCTATAATATATTTTCAACAGTAATTTGTAGCTTTAATTCTATAAATTTAATGAATAAATTTGAGAATATTCAAAACATGAAAGTTGTATATAAGTATGTTAATTAAATAACTGTAAAAGGAATTTGTAAAATTTGAATTGAGGAAAGAGTTATTAAGTAAAAATCATAACTGACTCAAATGCAAGATTTCAGGAAGATGCTACTAAGTTTTTATAATATAGAATGTTAGAGATAGAATTAAAAGAAATATTCAAAATAAAAAGAGGGTTGTAAAAGTGTTTTGCAATTGGATTTGTGATTTAAGAGATATTAAGCCATAAGTGAAATCTACCGAATTGACTGATAAACAGAACATAAGTTACAGAACTCTATTGATATGAGGACCTTAGATTTTAAATTCGGAAAAATGGTAAATATGACAATGTTCAATTATATATTAACTAAATGATTGTATAATATTTTTTTTACAATTGGATGAACACGGAATTAATTATAAGCATGAAAATAGAGTATATCCAGATAGAGATTTCAGGACAGTAGATTAATTTTGAAAATTCACTAATAATTGTACAACAATCCAAATATCTTGAAATTTGAATATGTTATAAATTACATGTATAGTTTAAGTAAAAATTATAATTATAATAATTGGATAAGTATAAATTGAGTTATAAGTAAAAGAATAGAGTATGTCCATATGTAAATTGTAGGGCAGTAGTGTTAACAACAGAGTTAACCTCAAATGATCACCATAAACTATGTAATGGTGGGATTAATGTGAATTTTGGATAGGTTGGAGTTTAAAATGTCTAGTTTAATTATAAAAAAGAATTGAAATAATTGGATAAGTGTAGAGAGAGATATAGGAAACGAAATGCAGGCTATCAGTGAGGATTTCATATAGGTAAAATCTATAAATTGGAAATTTTTTAAAAATTCTTTAATATAAGTGTAATTAATGTAATTTCATGTTAGATTGTGCCTAAATCAAGTTTAATTGAATGTGTAGCATTCAAGGAATATTGAAAAGCGAAAAGGAAATCAAATGTGCAATGGAAATGGACTAAGAAATTAAAGTAGTTAAGTGAGAAGTTTAAAAAGTTAAGGGGTATTTAATTATGCATGTTACCCTTATTCCATATGCATTGCCATAAATTGCTTATCCAAATTGACCTAGTTGATTGGATATTTTTTTTTATTACCTATTGAAACCATATTGAAGTATTTGTATTATCGATTGATATTGTTATTCTACATGAACTAATTGTAAATTATATTTATTTGATTTTTCATATGTGAACCTTTATTACCTAATTTACAATGCATCGACAGAAATACCTAACCAATGAGGTAATATCGATATTGTGCACCATAAACTCTTATTCCTTGCTAGGAAGGGGTGTATATCCTAGCTGTAAGATTTGATAAGCTTTATAATATTATTGTAGGAGAGTATGCCCTAAGATTGACCTCTACTTTCATTATTATTGCAGTCATTTTATATTTAATTTTTTGTCTTGTAATTATATTGATGTGGCATAATGTTGATGCTTGATTCGTTAATTATTGAAGCCTATACCTTTATTGATTCATTTGCTATTAAAGCTTACACTCTTATTTGTTTCATCACTCTCATTGTGAAATTACCTTGTGTGCATAATTTATATTTATACTCACTGAGTAATGTTACTTATATTTTAGTTTATGTAATATATTTTCAGCTGTAGGAATAACTAGAAGAGGTTTTTAGGTTTTATTTCCTTTCAAATGAGACATAATAAGGTTAATATAATAACTATTTTTTAAGGTTAATTAGTTATTTTAGATGATAAAATTAGAATATGTGTAAATAGTAAATGATATTATTATAGTGAAATAATGACATAAATATAATAGTATGAAATATAAAATGGATGGCAAAATAATAAGTATTAATGATTGATTGTAATTGAAGAATAAAATGATTTAAAAATTGGAGTTTGTCTTTCCTCGTATCAAAATAAGAGAAGACAAAATTGGAGTTTGTCTTTCCTCATATCAAAATAAGATCCTTTGTAAGAAAATTTAAATTGTTTTTTCTTTATCTTTTCATCTTTTATGATATCAACCTAATATATCAATTTTTCATCTAAATTTGAGTTGGTGATAATATTTTAATAAATAATAAATTCATGATAAAAATTATTAAAATATAGGATAAAATAATAAAAAAATACAAAAGTTTAAGAATTTTTTTAATTAAAGACTTTTAATTTTTTGATCTATTTTTAACTAAAAGGATGTAATTGTACATAAAATTGAAAAATTAATAATTTGAAGTAAAAGTAGAAAGAAAAAAATGGAAGTCCCCTGTCAAATCAGTTTCCTATAAAGCAAAAACAAACAAACTGTGCACCACGCAAAATCTCTCTGTTTCCCTGTTTGTCTTCCTCTTCTCTCTGTTATTTCTGGTTCCCTATTGGCCAATTAAACACCCATTTGCTACTCCAAAAAACTACCTCTAAACCTCCAGAAACTTCAATTTTCTCGGCTTAAAATTCGCTTTAAATCCGCTTATTTATATTTTTAGTTATCTATCACTTCTTTTTTGATCCGTTTTCTGCTCTCTCTCTCTCTCTTTATTAACCTCTTGACTACCATTTTCTTTTTGATTTCTTGGCCACCACAATCACTATGGACCTTCGGGAATTATTTTTCCCGGAAAATCCCAAGAAATCCGAGAAACCCAGATTTTAATTCACAGGAAAGAAACCCATCAAAGAAAAACATTTAGAACTTTTTTTTTTAGTTTGTTTTCCCAAGTCGTCCGAGTTGACTCATCATCATGACTCGCCAGGTCCGAATCCAATCGGAGTCTCCGAACGGCAAAATCAAGTCATTGTTGACGGAAAAGCCCACCGAAGCGACAAAAAAAACGGCGAAAGCGACAACAACGAAGGGAGGACAGGGAGAGAAAGGTAGAAAAACCAACAGGTTCGGCGAGGTTGCGGGTGGCACCGCCGCAGAGTGCGCGGCGGTTTGTTGTTGCTGTCCATGTACGTTGATGAACCTGCTGGTGTTGGCGATTTACAAGATGCCCGCTTGTCTTTGCAGGAAAGCGAAAAACCGACACCGTTTAACGAAGAAAAAGAGGCAGGGATTATTGGCTCCTATTAACAATAATAATCTGCGTAGAGGAGAATTAGAGAGGGAAGTGAAAGCGGCGATAGAGAAACAAAAAGAAGTTGGCGGTGATCACGATCATGATCACGATGGAGAAACTGAGGCCGTTGATCTAGATAAGGAGATGTGGGACCAGTTTCGTGAGACTGGATTTTGGAGGAGCCCTTCTCAAAGACATAGCATGAACAGTATGATTTGAACTTTTAATGAAAATAGAGGCTGGGATTATGCAACAGTACTTTAGTGTACAATGAAATTGTTGCAGAGTGGGGCCCAATGTTTTTACTTCATATTGGATTCATTGATCATGTGGTGGGTTCAAGAAGGAAGAAAAGTTTTTTGACTAAAATATGGGCAAAGGGGGGATAAAAGCCACAAACCCTGCAAATACAAATTGTGAATTCAAATGGGATATTTGTTTGTATTTTTGGAGTATTTTGAGAAAGCGTATGGGAAATGAAGTTGAAGTGCTTGTAAAAGGGAAAAACGTTTTGTCAGACAACAAATTTTGTTGTGGAAAAATTGTATCAATTAAATTGAATTGAATTAATTTGATTTGATATAATTTATATTCTTTTAATATTAATTTAGTGATTGTGGTGTCACCTAATTCTATTTTAACTATCATTAGGCTAAACTTAAGATCGAATATTCAATGAAACAACAATTTCTTAGGATTGCAAGTATTAAGCATGGGGGTGTATCAATTTTGGCCGCTGGAACAGGAGCAGAAATGCCATCTTTGGGCCTGCTATGAAGCTAGAATCCTCCACTTTTTGTGGTTTGCATTCCTATTACCAAGTGTTAGTAAGACTTGACACATATAAAAGTCCATTTAAACCATTGTTTAACCAAACACTAGATTTGGGTTCGTGTTCAATATAACGTATAAACTCAAAACTTAGGTGTAGAACCATCCTTTTAAGTGGCAATGTTTGAAATTTTAGAATTTAATTAGAGTATCTTAAATTTCATAATACAAACCAGATTATCATACCCTACAAGATTGTTCATCAAATCCTCAGTGGACCAACAAAACCCATTACATAGAAGAGAAATAATCCCTAGTGGATCACTTCTTATAAATAAAGTAATACAATAGGAAAATCCATTATAAATTATTTGGCCGTAAAACCTAATGAGATCACCAAATAAGGCTTTTTCCTCCATCAAACATTCTACTTTTTATTGGATACTAGAATTCAAATACTTACAACTTGTTATTTGGTTACTGAATTCATATAATTAAGAAAACACTAAATATTAGTTTTTCAAGAATACAATAAAAAAAAAAAGATAAAATTACTTTTTATTCATTAAGGTTAAACTTAATTAACAGTTGTATCATTTTTTTTTAAATTAACTAGTTAGCCCTTATATTTTTATTTTCTTAGACAATTTAATTATTTCGTACATATTTTTTAATACATTTAAAAAATAAAATTAAAAAAAAAAAATCTAATGAGATGACCAAAATGCTCATGTTTCTTCATTCTCTAAATTTTTATTTCTTTTTTCTTTTTTTTTTTTATTTAATCAAAATTAAATGACTAAAATTTTAAAATAAAATTTTAATTTATTCAAGTAAAATAAAAATAAATAATTTTATTTAAAAATATTATTTTTTTTAACTATTTAATTATTTTTTATATTTAATTTAAAATTAAAATAAATAAAATACTTTTAATACATTGAAAATTACTTTTTTTTTGTTTAATTAAAATAATTATTTTTATATATTTAATCAAAATAATTATTTTTTTGTGTATATCCAACTAAAATTAAAAAAAGACCTTATAAATATATAAAAAATAAGAGAATATATATTCTAATTATTTTAATTTTAATTAAATATACTAAAATAATTATTTAATTTTAATTAAATATACTCAAATATAATTATTTTAAATAAATATTGTTAGCTCTTCTTGATTTTGATGATAATAAAACATGTTAATTGTATTAATTGTGTTAATAATTTGTTTAAGTTTGTCAAGGCATGAAAAATCATGACAAAAAATTATTTGTAAGATTAACACATTTTGCAAGAGTGCATATACTAAAGGGAAACATATTTAAAGAATGCAACTTTTTAGAAATAAAATTGCAAGTTGCAGGATTTTGATGTGTCGCGATTGCGACCATATGAAGTCGCGAGTGCGACTCTAGTAATAAGGACAATCGCAGGTGCGAAAAAGTTAGTGCAGCCATGCAAAGTTCCAAGTAGTGGGCGCGACTCACAATAGTCACGGGTGCGAAATTAAATTAAGATCTTATCAAGAGATCCAGTAGCGTCAGATGAACAGTGTCTCTCCAGTAGAGAGCATGATGCATAGAAGTCGCAGGTGCGACTTATAGAAGTCGCAGGTGCGATAGGTATAATCACAAGCGTGACTCACTTGAAAATTAACAGCTGGAAAAGCTATCAACTGCATTATTTGGTATTAAATAAAGTTAAACTGCTATATTTCATCCAAAACTATAAATATGAGTTGGTGGAAAGTTTAAACATAAGCGAATAGCTGAGAGAACAATATTTGAGAATTTTTTTCATCAATTCATTCATGTTTATGACTTAATAAGCCAATTTTCTGTAAAAATCTTATTGTGAGCTTTTAATTGTAAATTTTTGAGTTAGTTAAAACTCATTGATTATTTGAGAGTTTGGAAAAAAGTAAAAGGAGATTTTCTTCTTCTCATCTATTGTATTTTTATTGGGTTTGAGTGTGAGCCATAGAAAATATTTGTATAGGTTTGAGTGTGAGTTTTTAAGAAAAACACTTGTAAAGATTTGAAGTGTGAATATGTGAAAATGCTTTGTATAAGGTTTGAGTGTGATCCCGTGAAAACACTTATAAAAGTTTGAGTGTGAGTCTAAACACTTGGATTTGATCTTGCATCCGTAAAAAAATCAGAGTAAAATACTCAAGTGTGATTTTGAGGAGTGAATATTGGTAAGGGTTGGCCGAACCACTATAAATCTTATGTTTGATTCTCTTTTCCCTACACTCTTTATATTTTACTTATTTATACATGCATATACATTCATTGTTAAATTGGTTTATTTGCTTCCGCTATTTTAATTTGTGATTAATTTTTTATGTTAGTTCCTATGGCAATTAAAAGGGGAGTGGGGGGGGGGGATGAATTGATTGTCTTTTTTTTAAAAAAATAATAACAAATTAAAAATATGATGAAAGAAGAGAAGAAGAAAATCAACATAAAGAGTTATAGTGGTTCGGCCAAAACGAGCCTACGTCCACTCTTCAAGATCACACTTGAGTATTTCACTATCTTTGATCCTTTTACAGGTTCAAGATCAAATCTAAGTGTTTTGGTTCAGTTTTTAACCTTTTACAATGTGTTTTTCTCAAACTAGACTCACACACAACCCAAGAGATTTACAAGAGAAGAGAAGAAAGAATACCCCTTTTTACCACACTCTCTTATAAACAAAGATCTTCAACAACTTTGAAGATTTATAATAAATGCAAGTATAAACTGATTTTTGTATAATAAATATGAATGATCTTTCAATAAATGATTTATGAACTTGTTCTAAGGTTGTTCTTAACTCATTTAATACAAATCAACTCATATTTATAGTCTTGGTTGAAGAAAGAGCCGTTTAGACTCATTTTCCCGCAATAAATGCATCTGAATTTTCGCTTCCACGGCTAGTTTACAGGTGAATCGCGCCCGCGACTGGAATCATCATGCCTGTGACCAGCTTCTTTCCTTTTTGGCTCGAAGAAAAATAAATTTGAATTTTACCGAGTAGTACCCGCTACTGAAGCTGTCGCGCCCGCGACTCATTGCGAGATACAACACTCAAACTTGGTTGAGCTTCTTCACGCCCGCGACTGAGCTTGGATAATGCTGCGATTTTATATGGTCGCACTGCGACGGTATAATGTCTCACCTGCTACTGAATGACATTATTCATCTTGAAGCTACTGGATGTTTTGAGATATTCTGACTTTTAATTTTGCACCCGTGAATAACTTTGTCACACCCGTGACTTCGCTTAGTCGCACCCACAACTTCCTTGTGTCACACCAGCGACTGGAGGGACACTGTTTTCCTAAAAGCTATTGGATGTTTTTGGAAATCTCAAATCAATTTCGCGCCCGCGACTTGAAGCTTTTCAAGACTGTGACTGATTTTGTCGCACCTATGACCAAGCTTATATCTAGCGTCGCGCCCGCGACTAAGCAGTATCCTGCAATACTTTTAGAGAAATTCTTAGAAATTCTTGCACATAATCAAACAAACTCATTAGTCCATTGATTTAGTGTTTGTAACCATCAAAATAAGTATGATGAAGACCCTTAGGTCTAACAATCTCTCCCTTTTTGATGGTGACAAACAACTAATTATAAAAGGTTGTGCATGATTAGGTGTTTTAATAAATTTCCCCTTAATTTGTGCTTTATTCTAAAGAAAATCATAGAATATGACATTTAAAATAAATATAACATATTTTAGCAAATATAGCACATCTCACATGTCAAATATAACACATACATATATCATATCACACCATATTTTTCATAATTTTTTCTCCCTTTGTTTGATACCAATCAAAAAGGTAAAATAATCAATCCATTACAAAAAAGAGTTTTAAGAAACAAAGGCTAAAACAACAAAAAGAAAATCTATGTAGGAGGAATATCGGGAGCAGGATTTGAAGAACCCTGGATTGCAGTAGCTTGAATAGCTGTAATACTGGAGAAACCAAAATCAACAGGGGCCTTGCCTTTATCCAAGGGTTGAGCAGGGGCAACATCCATGGGAGTATCCTCTGTGTTCCCTTGCTCACTGGACTTGGCATCAGTTGTGTTTGAAGCTGATGGAGAAAAAGCATCACGATGCTCCATTTCTGCCAAAAATTCCCGTTGTTGGCGACGTAAATGTTGAATGACATCTTTGAGAGAAGTCTTGACTTCAATCTCAATAGAAAAGACTATATCATCCAATTTTTGTATACGCGCCAAAATCTTATTTTGGCGATTCTCCAAAGCATCGAAGCGAATTGTTAGAAATGCCATGTGCGAAGAGGAAGAAGCTGTGTCTTTAGGAGGTGCAGGCTGAGAAGGAACTGTAGTATCAACAGAGGGAGCAGGAACTTCTTCCTGTTGCTCATCTTCCTCACCAACAGTAGGAGCAGCTTTAAGAACAAAAGTGCCATCCAACCTTTTTTCAACGATCCTCATACGTTGCAAAGTAATCACCCCAAGGAATTTATTCTCTGGAAGATTATGAACCAGGGGTTTGAAAGCAGTGTTGTTTGGATCAAAAGTGGGATTTGCACAAATTGCACATGCTATATGTGTCACCAAGTGACCACAAACAATATCTCCTGACTTCTTGCGAGCAATGTTGTGAAATTGATCCACCAACCACTTAGCAGAGGCAATAGGATAACTTTTCTCGATGCACCAAAGAAAGAACAACTCGGTTTTGAGAAAAGCACTGTAACTGATTCCTCTACTGTTGATTATATAGGTGATAATTCTGTGAAGCACCTTGAATAACGGGTCTCTAATACTAGTGGATTTTGAAATTTTGGGATTAAAAGGTTGAGAAGACCCAGTAATTTCTTTCCAAAATTCATGCATATTTTCTTCAAATTCATGGGAAAAACCAGTTTCCCCAATTTTAGTAAATCCAAAAAGCTAACTGGTTTGCCTAAGAGTAAGAGTATAGGGTTTACCCAGAAATTTGAAACTCATATTACCATAGGTAGATCCTCTGGTTATGTCAAGAGAGAAAGTAGAGAAAAACTCCTGGGTAAGCAAAGGAAAATAGTCATGTTTGATATTCACCATTGTGAGCCAATGGACATATTGAAGTTTTGTCCTAATGGGTTCACTCAGTCCTAAATGGTCTAACTCCATCCAATTTATATATCTAGAGGGAAGAATTGAACGGTTTGAAGTGAGATTTTCATACCGAGCGATTTCTTGAGGAGATAGAGATTGAACCAATACTTTCAGATCTGTAGGATTCCACTCTTCATGGTTGACTGGAGTCCTTTTCTTCTTTGGAATAGGAGCAAGAGATGGATTTGAACTGGGAGGAGGAATGGGTGGAGAAGAAGATTCTGAGGAGGAAGAGCTCGATGGAGGAGAGGGAATGGAGGTATGCCCTAATTTTGGTCTTTTGGAAGCTTCATGTCCCTTCCTAGACCAAGATTTTACACTTTTGGACCCATTGAGGTGCGAAATGAAGATTGAAGCAAGAAGGGAGAGAGATTTTGAGAGAAAATGTTTTGAGGTTTGAGAGAAAGTAACGAAA
Organism: Aleurites moluccanus; assembly: GCA_948193065.1. Classification (NCBI taxonomy): domain Eukaryota; kingdom Viridiplantae; phylum Streptophyta; class Magnoliopsida; order Malpighiales; family Euphorbiaceae; genus Aleurites; species Aleurites moluccanus. The sequence continues at coordinate 3,565 of CANXYC010266372.1, read as the reverse complement.
AAACACGAAATAGGGGTTTTTAAAAAACTAAAAATCGCGTGAGTCGCGACTGTGACTATTTTGGTTGAGGCTGCGACGTCGAGCTGGCAGGCAAAAAAATAAAGAATAAATGGGAAGTAGCGGTTGTGACAAAAATTTGATCGCAGCTGTGAAGGAAATGGTAGAGGCCGCTACAAAAAAAAGTCGCGACTGCGAACTAAACAGAACAAAGATAAAGACAGAAGAGAGAAGCAGTTTGTGACTCTTGGTATTCCGATGGTCGCTGTTGTGACTCATATGGGTCGCGGCTACGACTCCTTTGGGTCGCGACTGTGACTAAAGAATGCAAAAAAAAAAAAATTATTTTTCAAAAATTTTTCCGTCCAACATGCCTAATTCTCTCTTAATAAAATTCATCCTTTCTTCATTCAAGGGTTTTATAAAAATATCTGCCAATTGATTATTTGACGCTACAAATTCTAGAACAACATCATGATTTTGCACATGATCTCTAAGAAAATGATGTCTAATGTCAATATGCTTACTCCTTGAATGTTGAATAGGATTTTTTGATAAATTTATAGCGCTAGTATTATCACACTTTATGGGTATAACTTTTAGAGGCACACCAAAGTCTTTAATTTATTGTTTCATCAATAACACTTGTGCACAACAACAAGCGACTGCCACATATTCAGCTTCTGCGGTGGACAAAGCTACATAATTTTGCTTCTTGCTAAACCAAGAAACAAGACAATTTCCTAGGAGTTGGCAAGTACCGGAGGTACTTTTCCTATCCAAGCAACTACCGGCAAAATCCGCATCTGAATATCCAACAAGATTAAAGTCCATGCCTCTAGGATACTATAAGCCTAAGTGCTGAGTACCAATTAAATATTTAAAAATCCTTTTTATAGCATGCAAATGTGTCTTTTGGACAAGATTGAAATCTATCACACAAACATATGGCAAACATAATATGGGGTCTACTAGCAGTTAAATAAAACAAACTTCCAATCATATCTCTATATTGCTTTTCTTCAATAGGTTTGCCAAGATCATCCTTGTCAAGTTTGATAGAGGGGCTAATTGGAGTTTTACTCGCTTTTGCTCCTTCCATCCCAAACCTTTTTAGAAGACTTTTTGTGTATTTAGATTGATTGATGAAGATTCCTTCTTCTTCTTGCTTGATTTGAAGTCCAAGGAAATACTTCAATTCTCCCATCATGCTCATTTCGAATTCTTCTTGTATGCATTTAGAGAATTCCTTGCATAAAGATTCATTAGTAGCACTAAATATTATATCATCCACATAAATTTGCACAATTAATAAATTTTTCTTGTCCTTTTTAATAAAGAGTGTTGTATCAACTCTTCCTTTTGAAAAACTAGTTTTAATTAAAAAGGAACTAAGTCTATCATACCAAGCTCTAGGAGCTTATTTTAGACCATAAAGAGTTTTTTGAAGTTTGAAGACATAGTTTGGAAAATCAAAATATTCAAAACCAGGGGGTTGAGCAACATACACTTCTTCTTCAATATAACCATTTAAAAATGCACTTTTAATATCCATTTGATACAATTTAAAGTTCATATGACATGCAAATGCTAGAAGCATTCTAATAGCCTCAAATCTAGCTACGGGTACAAAGGTTTCATCAATGTCTATTCCTTCTTCTTGATTATACCCTTGAGCCACTAGCCTAGCCTTATTCGTAGTTATTACTCCATTCTCATTCATTTTGTTTCTAAAAACCCACTTAGTGCCAATGATAGGATGATCTAAGAGTCTAGGAACTATGGTCCAAACCTTGTTTCTTTCAAATTGATTCAACTCTTATTGCATGGCATCTACCCTACTCTCATCATCTAAGGCTTTTTTAATGTTCTTAGGTTCTATTTTGGAGATGAATGCAAGGTTATTTATTATCTCCTTAAATGAAGATCTAGTGGTAACTTCCTTAGATGGTTCTCCAATGATCAAATCTTTAGGATGATCCCTTTTGAATTTTCAATCTTTTTGAAGTTCATCTATACTTTGAGGGGTCTCAAGATCAATTGTTGAGTCTCAAAACTTCCATTAATTTCTTTGGATGAGTCAACAAGATTGTCAATGATATGAGATGAATCATTTTGTAATATCTGCCATTTTGTTATATTTTATTTATGGTGTAATTGATGAATTTAAATTAATTAAGGATATGAATGTTATGAGGACATCAGAAATTCTGGTTACAGGAAATTATGATGGTTAATTGCATGTTCTTAGAGAAATAATTTGATAAAGTGTAAAACATGAAAGTTATGAGTTTATGTATTAACTAAAATTTTATAAAATGGCTTGGTAGAATTCTGTGTGTGTGATGAGTTATGTCCCTTTGAGCAAGACTGGTCTGGTTGAGTGTTTCTGCAGGAAGTCTGTGTCTGTTTGAAATTACTGAGAATGACTAAGGCAGATTGAGCCAAAGGTGTAAATGAAAAATGTTTATTTATGTGTTGTGTTATTGGCTGTAAAATTTCAGGATTTTTGGATAAGTAAATCTTAGTGGAGATTGGATTTTCTCAGGACTATTCGGATGGATTTTAAGGTAGTAAGTCTGGGTGACTTTGGAGAATTACCATGGTCTGTGTAATTGCCCTTATGATTTGAATTTTGGATATGTTGAAACCCTAAATGTCTATTTTAAGTGTCAAAAAGAATCAAAAATTTTGGATGTTTGTAACTCTTTTGCGAGCTGGTTAAGTTTAAGTTGCCGAGGAAGAGTTTTAACTTAGTAGGATCTGGTTAAGGCGAGCCGGCAAGATGCGAAGTGGCATTTTGTGAGCTGGCAATGCGAGATGGCGAAGTGGAAAGGTGAGATTGTTGAAGTAGTAATTGGCGAAGAAGCATACGCGATGTGGTATATACGAAGTGGAGTTAGGCGAAGAGGATTTGGCGAAGAGGAAAGGCGAGGTGGCATTCTATGAAGAGGCATTACGCGAAGAGGGAATATGCGAAGTGGAAATTTGTGAGCAGAGTTTGGCGAAGAGGTATTGCCAAGGTGGCATCTGCGAGGAAGAGTTCACGAGGAAGAATTCTATATTAAGGCAGAAATCATTAAATTTAAGCAAGAAATCTCAGGAATTTCAGTGTTGAGGAAATAAGGTAAATTTTCTTCCAAAGTTATTTTCTGTTGGATTTATTTAAGTCTGTTGGTTAGAATAATTAATATAAGGTGTATAGAATTTATTGCAAGCAATTTGAAGTTATTAATGGTAATTAATGTTAGAGAAATTAAAATTTATGGACTGTCATGAATAGTGGCAAGAACAGTAAATCCGAATTAATTGCAGATTTTTCCTTAAGAGATAAATTAAATTGATGGTGGGAATTAAGAATAGAGACCCTAAGATGGTTAAATATTCAGAAATCATGTTAAATATTATTGATTTGGAGAAAATCCTAATTTTGAATATTTGGAAAATTTCTTAGGAGGAGGAAATCAAAGTAATTGAGGAGTTGGAATTGAGCAAATTGCTAAAGAAATTTAAGAGAAATTGTGTAAGAGGTAAGTATGAACATCTCATTTGATTATCGTTCTTTGAA